>CAUYPK010061861.1:0-12294 GCA_963574355.1 Loris lydekkerianus
ACATGAAAAAAAGCTCATCATCCTTAATCATCAGAGAAATGTAAATCAAAACTACTTTGAGATATTACCTAACCCCAGTAAGAGTAGCCCACATAACAAAATCCCAAAACCAGAAACGTTGGCATTGATGTGGAGGAAAGAGCACACTTTTACACTGCTGGTGGGAATGCCCACTAATATGTTCCTTCTGGAAGGGTGTTTGGAGAATACTTAGAGATCTAAAAATAGACCTGCCATTCGATCCTATAACTCCTTTACTAGGTTTATACCCAGAAGACCAAAAGTCACAATAGAACAAAGACATCTGTACCAGATTGTTTATTGCAGCCCAATTCATAATTGCTAAGTCATGGAAGAAGCCCAAGTGCCCATCGACCCACAAATGGACTAGCAAATTGTGGTACACGTATACCATGGAATACTATACAGCCTTAAAGAAAGATGGAGACTTTACCTCTTTCATGTTTACATGGATGGAGCTGGAACATATTCTTCTTAGCAAAGTATCTCAGGAATGGAAGACAAGGTATCCAATGTACTCAGCCCTACTATGAAGCTAAAGTATAGCTTTCACATGAAGGCTATAACCCAACTATACCACAAGACTATGGGGAAAGGGCCAAGGAAGGGGAAGGGAGGGGGGATGTTTTGGTGGAGGGAGGGTAATGGGTGGGGCCACATCTATGGTGCATGTTAGAATGGGTACAGGCGATTGCACTAATGTACATAGCTATGATTTAACAATTAAAAAAACAAAACAAAACATCTAAACCAAAATGAATTGGGAGATTTCTTGTTCAACTGCTCCTGGGAATCCAACTGAATTCATTCTATCAATGAGGATGAGAGGGTCTCATCCAATCCTTATCATGCCCAGGAGACATTCAGTGTCTGTTGAGCACTTAGATGCAGGCTTAAATAGAAGGAGGGTGACAATCATCTTCTAGTTGATGTTTTACTAGCTTGATTCATTCTGAAATTTTTCTTTAGATATATGATGAAGTAATGGATTCAGGCTCCTAAATTCAAATTCTGGTTCTGCTACTAACTAGAAACATGACTAAGGTAAACTACTTAGCTTCTATGGTCCTCACTTCTTGTCAGGAGTAGCAACAGTACATATGCAAAAGGCTGTTATGAGCACAAGAGTTACTATCTATAGCACATAGAGCAAAGTAACTACCTCACTTGTAAATAAGCGTTAGCTGATGTTAAGATGTTGTAATTCATATTATTCCTATTAAATGTTATCTTATTATACTTAGTCCAACATTCCATTATGCCAAGAGCCTTTCCCATCCTAATTTAATTAATGAATTAGTTATATTCCCATTTGTTGCCATTCAGAAGTTTAAAAACAAGCATTTGATTATGACAGAAGCACTGTCATCCAACCTAAATAGAGCCTACAATCAAACCTACAACGTAACATCAGCCTACTCACTAATATCTTTGGATACTCCTTTGGCAATAATGAGATCACGCAATTAAGTAAAGCCTCACAATGTTACTAAAGGAAATGGGAGTCTCAGTTGAATGTTATCTGTATGCACTTTAATTTTTCAACTTATAAGCAAGAGTCAATTTGCCCTATAAATTCTAGAGGGAATTCAAGGATAAAGTATAAAGATATATAAATATATTCAATGCTCTAAAGAAGAAAGGTATTATTATTCAAATATAATGAATTAAAATTATTTATCCAACAAGATCATGTTCATGCTCAGTAGCACAAATAACACTGACTTCCTTTAGAATTTCTTCTTTTTTTTTTTTTTGAGACAGAGTTTCATTTTGTTACCCTTGGTAGAATGCCATGGAATCATAGCTCACAGCAACCTCCAATTCTTGGGCTCAAGCAATTCTCTTGCCTCATCTTCCCGAGTAGCTAGGACTACAGGTGCCTGCCACAATGCCCAACTATTTTTAGAGATGAGGTCTCACTCTGGCTAGGCTGGTCTTGAACCTGTGAACTCAGGCAATCCACCCACCTTGGCCTCCCAGAGTACTAGGATTACAGGCATGAGTTACTGCCCCCAGCCTATAATTTCTTCTTTATAGGTGAGAAAACATCCACATAATTGGGAAAATTTCAATCTATAGTATTACTACATTCAAAACAATCATAAAAAAATTTCCAAGATTACATCATACTATGGCAATTATCCAACAAATATAGTCCTGCTCCCACAGCCTGCCTGTCCCACGCACCCTAAGATTCAGAAAAATTGTTCTGAAATAAGGTTTCAGATAAGACATTCGTACTAAAAACAAAAACGGAAAAAGCATTACTCTATTTCT
The DNA here is from genome assembly GCA_963574355.1 of Loris lydekkerianus. Classification (NCBI taxonomy): domain Eukaryota; kingdom Metazoa; phylum Chordata; class Mammalia; order Primates; family Lorisidae; genus Loris; species Loris lydekkerianus. Next base: position 2,302 of record CAUYPK010061861.1, read on the forward strand.
TTTTTTTTTTTTTTTAACAGAGTCTCACTTTGTTGCAGTCAGTAGAGGGCCATGGCATCACAACTCACAGCAACCTCCAGCTCTTGGGCTTGGGCTTAGGTGATTCTCTTGCCTCAGCCTCCCAAGTAGCTGGGACTACAGGTGCCTGCCATAGCGCCCGGCTATTTTTTCTTGTGGTTTGGCCAGAGCCAGGTTCAAACCCGCCACCTTCAGTATATGGGGCCAGCACCCTACTCACTGAGCCATAGGCACCACCCACATTATTCTATGTTTTTAACATAGTTGAAATTGTACGTGAACTTTATGTCCACTCTATATTTGCCATTAAACTTTCTACAAACAGGGCTGTGAATAATTAACTTTAGCACCATTGTCTATACACTTGTAAACATGTTATTTTCCTGGTTTAGCTTACCAGAATCACTGTTTATCAAAACACCAAGAGGATCTGGATTTCCCCCAGGTGGACATTTGAGCTTGAAATCACACAAGCCATTCCCTGCTCCAATGATTGCTCTTTGTCTAACACCATCCTTTTTCCATCTGTGATGTTTGCCAGGACTTCGGATCTTTGCCATCTGTGAATGTCTGGACATCCCCTTCATCTTGCTGGAAGAAAAAAAACCAACACAATTCTTAATACAAAAGGCACTGATCTTTTAGGAAAAAATTTAAAAAGACTACTGGATATAAAACAAACCTAGATGTCAAATCAATCCCTTGTAGCCTTATACATTAAACAGGCCAAAATACCAGAAATTCAGTGGCTTCCAAAGACCGGTAAGTCTAAAGGAGGACTTTAAAAGGAAAACACACACCAATATACTACACCTTGTTGATTCTAAGCTGTGCATCTCCATCCATATTTTTACCCTTTGAAATTACACTACTGTAAAAAAAAAAAAAAATTATGCTACTGTACAATCGTCAGCTAGTCAACTTAATTGGCAGCATTCTTTAATTCCTGCTGTACATAAAAGTGTTTCTTAGAGGGTTGGGCATGGTGGCTTGTGCCTGTAATCCTAGCACTCTGGGAGGCTGATGTGGATGGACTGCCTGAGCTCAGAGGTTGGAGACCAGCCTGCGCCAAAGTAGGACCGGGTGTTGTGGCAGGCGCCTCTAGTCCCCGCTGCTTGGGAGGCTGAGCCAAGAAAACTGCTTGAGCCCAAGAGTTTGAGGTTGCTGTGGGCTATGACACTACAGCCCTCTATCAAGGGTGACAAAGTGAGAAGACTCTGTCTCAAAGGAGGGGGATTGGTGAGAATACACTTGTGGTGCATCTTACAATGGTATATGTGAAACTTAGTAAACGTAGAATGTAAATGTCTCAACACAATTGTGAAATTGCCAGGAAGGCTGTGTTAACCAGTGTGATATAAACGTGTCAACCGGTCTGTGAAACTAATGTATGATGCCCTATGATCATACCATTGTACATAGCTATGATTTAATTAAAAAAAAAAAAAAAAGTGTTTCTTAGAATTTACGTTAAATCTTATTTACTCATTCTTTTAAGAAGACTTCAAGTTTCTGAAACATTTGCAAATATGATATCTTATTTGATGTTCATAAATAAGTATTTATGTATTTTTAATCATATGAGTATATAATAGTAGTGTATCTTTATAGTATACATTTGATGTTTTGACAGAGGCATATAATGTGAATTAATCAAATCGGGGTAATTGATCACCTCAGGCATTGAATGTTTGTGTTAGAAATTATTTCTTATTATTGATTATAATTGCTTTATTGTGCTATCAAATATTGTTCATTCTATCTGTATTTTTGCACCCACTAATCATCCCTACTCTATCACCCCCTCCCTACTACCCTTGCCAAGTTCTCGTAATCATTATTCTACTCTGAATCTATCAGATCAATTATTTTTAATACTTAGCTCCCATATATGAATAAGAATATGCAAGATTTGGCTTGGTGCCCATAGCTCAGTGAGTAGGGCACTAGGCCACATACACCGAGGCTGGCAGGTTTGAGCCCAGCCCACACCTTCTAAACAACAATGATAACTGCAACCAAAAAATAGCTGGGTCTTGTGGCAGGCACCTGTAGTCCCAGCAACTTGGGAGGCTAAGGCAAGAGAATCACGTAAGCCTAAGTGTTTGAGGTTGCTGTGAGTTGTAAGGCCGCAGCATTCTACAGAGGGCGACAGAGTGAGTAGTCTGTCTCAAAAAAAAGAAAGGGCGGCACCTGTGGCTCAGTGGGGAGGGCATTGGCCCCATTTACCTGGGGTGGCAGGTTCAAACCCGGCCCCAGCCCAACTGCAACAAAAAAAATAGCCGGGCATTGTGGCGGGCGCCTGCAGTTCCAGCTATTCGGGAGGCTGAGGCAAGGGAATCGCCCAAGCCCAGGAGTTGTAGGTTGTTGCACTCTACAGTGGGCAATAAAGTGAAACTCTGTCTCTACCAAAAAAAAAAAAAGCCTCAGCACCTGTGGCTCAAGCGGCTAAGCCACATACACCTGAGTTGGCAGGTTTGAATCCAGCCTGGGCCCACCAAACAACAGTGACAGCTGCAACCAAAAAATAGCCGGGTGTTGTGATAGGTGCCTGTAGTCCCAGCCACTTGGGAGGCTGAGGCAAGAGATTTGGGAGGTTGCTGTGAGCTGTGATGTCACAGCACTCTACCCAGGGCAACACAGTGACTCTGTCTCAAAAAAAAAAAATAAAAAAGAAAGAAATGTCTATTCAGATCCTTTGCCCATTCTTAATGTGTATTTGATTTTTTCTTCCTACTGAGTTATTGGAGCTCCTCATATATTCTAGTCATTAGTTCCTTGCTAAATGGGTAGTTTACAAATATTTTCCCCATTCTGTGGGTTTTCTCTTCCCTTTATTGTTTCTTTTGTTGTGCTTAAGTTTTCTACTTGACGTGATCCCTTTTGTCAAATTTTGCTTTGGTTGCCTGTGCTTTGGGGGTATTATCCAAGAAATCCTTACCCAGACCAATGTTCTAAAGCCTTTGCCAATGTTTTCTTTTAGTAATTTCATAGTTTCAGGTTGTAGATTTGAGTCTTTAATCCATTTTGACTTGATTTTTGTATATGGCAAGAGGTAAGTCCAATTTCATTCTTCTGCATATTGATAACCAGTTTTCCCAGCACTATTGAACAAATTGCTCTTTCCCCACTGTATGTTGTTGGCATCTTTGTCCAAGCTAAAAGTTCACTAAAGATGTGTGGATTGGGCCGGGCATGGTGGCTCATGCCTGTAATTCTAGCAGTCTGGGAGGCTGAGGTGGGTGGATTGCCACAGCTCAGGAGTTCAAGACCAGTCTGAACAAGAGTAGGACTCTGTTCTCTAAAAATAGACCGGTATTGTGGCGGGCATCCAGCTACTTGGGAGGCTAAGGCAAGAGGATCACTTTAGCCCAAGAGTTTGAGGTTGCTGTGAGCTGTGGTACCACAACACTCTACCAAGGGCAACAAAGTGAAACTCTGTCTCAAAACAAGAAAAAAAAAAAATGGATTTATTTCTGAGTTCTCTATTCTATTCCACTGGTCTATGTGTTTGTTTTTACTGCAGTGCCATGCTATTTTGATTACTACAGTTCTATAGTATAATTTGAAGTCAGGTAGCATGATTCCTTCAGTTTTGTTCTTTTTGCTTAGGATGGCTTTTGCTATCCTGGGTCTTTTGTGATTCTATTTAAATTTTAGCATCGTTTTTTCTATTTCTTTGAAGAATGTCATTGGCACTTTGATGGAGGTTACTTTGAATCTACAGATTGCTTTGGGTAGTATGAATATTTTAACAAAATTGATTCTTCTAATTCACAAGCATGGAATAACTTGCCGTTTTTATGTGTCCTCTTTAACTTTTTTCACCAATGCTTTATAGGTTTTTTTTTTTTTTTTTTTGAGACAGAGTCTATGTCACCCTCAGTAGAGTGCCGTGTTGTTAAAGCTCAAAGCAACCGCCAACTCTTGGGCTTAAGCGCTTCTCTTGCCTCATCTCCCAAGTAGCTGGGACTATATATAGGTGCCCACCACAATGCCTGGCTATTTTTTGTTGTAGTTGTCATTGCTATTTGGCAGGCCTGGGCTGGGTTTGAACCTCCAGCTCTGGTGTATGTGGCTGGTGCCCTAGCAGCTGAGCTACAGGCACTGAGCCCTGCTTTAAAGTTTTACTCACAGAGACCTTTCAATTCTTTGGTTAAGTTTATTCCTAGGTATTTTACTTTATTTGTAGCTATTGTAAATGGGATTACTTTCTTGGTTTCTTTTTCAGATTGTTTACTGCTGGCATATAGAAATGCTACTGATTTTTTAATATTGGTTTTGTATCCTGAAACTTTACTGAACTTGTTTACTTGTTCTAATAGTTACTTTGTGTGTGTGTATGTGTGTGTCTATGTGTGGAGTCTTTAGATTTTTCTACATACCATATATACTCGAGTATAAGCCGAGTTTTTCTGCACAAAATTTGTGCTGAGTTCGGGTTTTTCGGCACAAATTTTGTGCCGGAAAAAAACTCGGCTTATACTCGAGTATATACGGTAACTAAGATTATGCTGTCCACAAACAAGGATAATGTGACTTCTTCCTTTTGAATGTGGATGCCCTTTATTTCTTTCTCTTGTCTGACTGCTCTACCTAAAACTACCAGTACTACACTGAATAACATTCCTATGGTGAAAGTGAAATCCTTGTCTTGCTCTAGACGTTAAAGGAAAGGCTTTCAGTTTTTCTCCTGTTCAGTATGATACTCTCTATCATGTATGGCTTTTTATCATGTTGAGATAAGTTCCTTTTATACCCAGTATTTCAAGAGTTTTTATCATGAAGATATGTTCAATATTACTGAATTTTTTTTAGCATCAATTTAAATAATCATATGATTTTTGTCCTTCTTTAAGATGACGTATCGTTACACTGATTGATTTGGGTATGGTGAATCATCTTGCATCCCTGGGATGACACCCACTTGATCATGATGAATAATCTTTTTAATATGTTGTTGAATTCAGTTTGCTAGCATTTTGTTGAGAATTTCTGCATCTGCGTTCATCAGAGATACTGGCCTATAGTTTCTTTTTCTTGTGTCTTTGTCCAGTTTTAGTATCAAGGTAATACAGGCCTTATATATAATAAGTTTAGAAGTATTCCCTCCTTGATTTTTTGGGAATATTTGAAGACTGGTATTAATTCTTCTTTTGAATACTTGGTAGAATTCAGCAGTGAAGCCATCGGATCCTGGGCTTTTCTTTGATGGGAGATATTTTTATTACTGCTTTTATCTCATAACTTATTATTGGTTTATGCAGAATGTTGATTATTTCCTGGTTCAATCTTGGCCGGCTATATGTGCGTAGGAATTTACTCATCTCTTGATGGCTTTCCAGTTCATCAGCACATAGCTATTTATGGCAGTCTCTAATCATCCTATGGATTTCTGCAGTATCGGGTGTAATGTCTCCTTTTTCTTTCTTTTCTTTTCTTTTTTTTTTAGAGACAGAGTCTCAAGTTTGTCGCTCTCGGTACAGTGCCATAGCGTCACAGTTCACAGCAACCTCCAGCTCTTGGGCTTAGGCGATTCTCTTGCCTCAGCCTCCCAAGTAGCTGGGACTACAGGCGCCCACCATAACGCCTGGCTATTTTTTTGTTGCAGTTTGGTCGGGGCCGGGTTCAAACCTGCCACCCTTGGTATATGGGGCCAGCACCCTACTCACTGAGCCACAGGCACTGCCTGTAATGTCTCCTTTTTCACATCCAATTTTATTTTATTTGGGTCTTCCCTTCTTTTCTCTTGCTTAGTCTGGCTAAAGGTGTTTCAATTTGTTTAACATCAATTTTTCATTTCATCGATCTTCTGTATTTTTTTGTTTCAATTTCATTTATTTCTGCTCTGATGTTTATTTTTTCTTTTCTTCTAATAATTTTAGATGTGGTTTGCTCATTTTTCTAGTTCTTTGAGATGTATTGTTAGGATGTTTATTTGAAGCTTTTTTTTTTTTTTTTTTTGAAACAGAGTCTCAAGTTGTTGCCCTGGGTAGAGTGCCATGGCATCACAGCTCATGGCAATCTCAAACTCTTGGGCTTAAGCAATTCTCTTGCCTCAGCCTCCCAAGTAACTGGGACTACAGCTACTATAGTCTCGCTCTGGCTCTGGTTGGTCTTGAACCCAGGAGCTCAAGCAATCCACCCTCCTCCGCCTCCCAGAATGCTAGGATTACAGGCAGGAGTCACCACGCTCAACAACTTTTCTGCCTTTTTGATGTAGGGACTTACTGCTATGAACTGTGTCCTCTTATTACTGCTTTTACTATATCCCACAGTTGTTGATACGTTGTTAAAACAAGCATTGAGGATGCAAGCAATTTTAAGGAACTTACCCATACTGTGTTGTCGTCAATACTGCTCCACTCTTTTCCTTTTCAAGTTTTAACTTTTTCTTCCTTTCAATATTGGCCAGAGTTGGGTAGTTTCTAGAAAATAATAAAAATTAATTACATAAGGGCTTGTAGAGTACAACTTTAAATAAGCAATCAAGTAACAATTAATACAGTAAAGAACTATGAACCTTTAACTGCTTTTAGATTTTTTTTTTTTTTTTTTTTTAGAGACAGAGTCTTACTTTATTGCCCTCGATAGAGTGTCATGGCATCATAGCTCACAGCAACCTCAAACTCTTGGGCGTAAGCAATTCTCCTGCATTAGCCTCCCAAGTAACTGCAACTACAGGCATCTGCCACAATGCCCAGCTATTTTTTTGGTTGTTGTTGCAGTTTGGCCGGGGCCAGGTTTAAACCTGCCACCCTCACTATATGGGGCCAACGCCCTATCCACTGAGCTACAGGCGCCACCCTACTTTTACATTTTTTTAAAGAGGAAAACAGACCACGACAATGTTCCTGAAACTGTAGATCTGCAGCTAGTCCACAAACTCTGCTCCTAATCTGCAGCTAGATAAGGAGCTAACACTAGAATTTAAATCAATTACATCATACAACATGCTCAAACTGATCTAATTCATCTATTTGGCACATGCCCATAAATACTGTAAGAAGAAACTGAAGTCTATTAAATCTTATACAAATATATGCTAGGTACACTCAAAGTGACTAAGATGAGGAAGACATAGTTTTTAAAAAACAAAGTCTATCAAGAAGGATAAGAAAAGCACACAAGGCCAGGTGTGGTGGCTCACACCTATAATCCCAGCACTCTGGGAGACCAAGGTAGGTGGATTGCCTGAGCTTAGGAGTCTGAGACCAGCTGGAACAAAAGTGAGACCCTGTCTCTAAAAATAGCCAGGCGTTATAGAGGGTGCCTGTAGTCCCTACTACTTTGGAGGCTAAGGTAAGAGGATCATGAGGATCACCTGCGCCCAAGAGTTTGAGGTTGCTGTGAGCTATGATGCCACCGCACTCTACTAAGGGCAACAAAGTGAGACTCTGTCTCAAAAAGAAAAAAAAAAGAAAAGACACAATTAGCTATAACATAAGACAGAATACATATGTAGTAAGTACCCAAAGGAGTATAAAACTTCAGGAGATGGAAAGGAAAGATAGAGGATAAAAGGCGGGACCACACCTATGGAGAATATGACAAGGGTACAAGTCAAATCTGACAAGTGTAGAACATAAATGTTTTGGCAGAATAATCAAGTAAATGAGGTGAAAGCTATGTTGATTGGTTTGATCTAACCACATCAGATTGTATAAAAAAAAAAAAAAATCGGCACATTGTACCCCACATATGCATGAATGTATTCATGATCTATGTATATTTGATTTAATTAAAAAAAAAAAAGGAAAGGAAAGATAGTATCTAACTGAAGAAATCCAGAAAGAAAAGAACATGAAAGAAATCAGACTTAAATGATGCTAGCAGAAATTAGATGGAAAAGCTGCAGTGTTCGAAGTAATAATGCAAATAAATCAAGGCCTGAGAAAGTGTAGGAGATATCCAGGCAAGTGGTTAATTTTATATGAAACATAATATAGTTACAAGCAATTAAATTGGAAGGATGAATGAGACCAAAATGTGCCTTGAATACTAGAGTAAAAAATTTCCATTTTATTCAGCAGGTGCTCGGGAGCCACAGAAAGTTATGAGCAAGGAGAGGTATGTATGAGGCATTGATTAAGGTGAAATCTGACAACAGTGTGCAAGATAAACTGCTTTCTGATGTGTGGAGAGGCAGATACCAAACTCTGAGAGTGGAGGGTAAACCCCAGGAGCATAATAAACACAGAGGGAGGGAAACACAGACCCCTTTTTACCACTCAGCCTGGTCACTCATCAGAGTAAATTTTGGGAAACATCAGCAAATTGTGCTCTGCCATTGTTTCTAGGACACTCTCCATCTTCTTTTTTTTTTTAATGTATGCATTACTAGGCCAGGCCCGGTAGCTCGTGCCTGCAATCCTAGTACTCTGGGAGGCACAGTTGGGTAGAATGGTTGAGCTGAGGAGTTCAAGACCAGCCTGAGCAAGAGTCAGATTCGGTCTCTAAAAATAGCCTTTGGCTCAAGTGGCTAAGGTGCCAGCCACGTGTACCAGAGCTGGCGGGTTCGAATCTAGCTTGGGCCTGCCAAACAACGACAACTACAACCAAAAAATAGCTGGGCACTGTGGCAGGGACCTGTGATCCCACCTATGTGGGAGGCTGAGGTAAGAGAATCACTTAAGCCCAGGAGTTGGAGGTTGCTATGAGCTGTGATGTCACAGCACTCTACCCAGGGCCAGGCATTGTAGTCCCAGCTACTTGGGAGGCTGAGGCAAGAGGATCACTTGAACCCAAGACTTTCAGGATGCTGTGTGCTATGGTGCTATTGCACTCTACTGAGGGCAACAAAGTGAGACAACAAAGTGAGACTCTGTCTCAAAAAACAAAAGCAACAACAACAACAAAAAAAACAGGCTCAGTGCCTGTAGCTCAAGCAGCTAGGGCGCCATACACTGGAGGTGGCGGGTTTGAGCACAGCCTGGGCCTGCCAAACAGCAATGACAACTGCAGTCAAAAAATATCCAGGCATTAAGGTGGGCACCTGTAGTCCCAGCTACTTGAGAGGCTGAGGCAGGAGAATCACTTAGTGAGCTGTGATGCCACAGCACTCTATGGAGGGCAACATAGTGAGACTCTATCTTAAAAAAAAAAAAAAAAGAAAAGAAAAGAAATAGATAAAGTTTGCATTACTGACTTGACTAGCACGGACAATGTGAAGTCTATGGGTTGGCTATGTTGAAAGACATGAAGTAAGTGGCAAAGTAATGGGGGGGGAGGGGAAGCAATGAATTTCAATAAGGACAGTGCAAAGGAATATATCCTGCCAAGAAAAATAAATTCCATAAATAAAAGATGATGAATGTACAAGCTATAAATAAACATAAGAGAAAAAGGTCAAGGTCACAATACATAAAAATCTGACAGCCAGTGTGCAACATACGACTATATTTTTAGAAAGCAAACATAACATAAGGTTACATGAAGTGGACTCTGGCACTTGCAGGACTGTTGAGTAAAATCCTCCTCCCAGGATAATCAAAAGTGGTCAGATACTCTATCTAGGGCACTGTATCTGGTTTTATACTTGTACACTAAAAAGGAACAGGAAAAATGAAACTTGGAAGAAATTCAGAAGAGACTCAAAGATGATTAATAGGATAAAAAAGTAAAAACTCCAAAAAAAGAAGCAAGGAACCACTGCAGCCTTTAAAAGAAGGTGAGAAGTGACAATTAAATAGTTTACAGGGAGGATGATAGCCAGTCATTTTCTTTTCTTTTTTTTTTGAGACAGAGCCTCAAGCTGTTGCCCTGGGTAGAGTGCTGTGGTGTCACAGCTCACAGCAACCTCCAACTCTTGGGCTCAAGCGATTCTCCTGCCTCCGCCTCCCAAGTAGGTGGGACAACAGGCGCCCGCCACAACGCCTGGCTATTTTTTGGTTGCAGCCATCATTGTTGTTTGGCAGGCCCAGGCTGGTTTTGAACCCGCCAGCTCAGGTGTATGTGACTGGCGCCTTAGCCGCT
>CAUYPK010061865.1:0-23844 GCA_963574355.1 Loris lydekkerianus
GGGTAAGACTGAAACTGCAAGAGCAGGCAACCTAAGACAGGGGCTATGTTTTTCTGCCATATAAAAAACAAAAGAGGGAATTGTTGGGCCCTGCCACGTGCCTGAGGCCTAGTGCAACTTCCAGAGCCTGACTAGAAGTAGATCCATCGAGCTACTTCCACCTAGCAACGACTCAGCAAGGCCCGGCCTGAAACTGCCTCTACCTAGATACAGCCAACGTGGTACCATGCCATTGGCCCAACCCTGTCACGCACCTCATCCCCCACCTTCTTTCCCTGCCCCTTCCCCACACTCTATATAAGCGGCTGCTTGAAGCAATAAAGTTGAGTTTCTGCTTAAAAAAAAAAAAAAAGAAATGAAATCAGAAAGGAAGAGCAAAGAGAGGGAAGGAGGGAGGGGAGTGGGGCTTTGGTGTGTGCCACACCTTTTGGGCACAAGACACGACTGTAAGAGAGACTTTACCTAAAAAATGCAATCAGTGTAACCTGTACCCTCAATGAATCCCCAACAATAAAAAATAAAGAAAAAAAATAAAAATAAAAATAAAGTAAAAATTGAGCAGCAATTAAAAAAAAAAAAAAAAAGACTCACCCAATGCTACATCAACTGTTCTTTCTTCCTCAACTTGGCACTGGCAACATACCCATCAAAACAAAATGCCATGTTAGGAAGAATTTCCTTTACTTTTATATTTTATATACAGTAGCACCTTTGTAAATTTGACCTCCCAAGGCACTGTAACAAACTGGTCAACATACAGAGGTGATCAACATAAGGAACTTCCATTGAGTATATGTGGTGCATGTCCAGTCAATTAAAATTAGGTCAATTAAGGAAGTGGTCAACATAGGGAGGTGGTCAACTATGAATGTTCTGTAGTACTGCATAGTGTGAGAAAGAGAAAAATAAAACAGGTAGGAAAAGAAAGAAGAAACAGACCAAAAAAATAGAATAGTCTAGTATAAGATCCAACAAGGGACCTGATGGCAAATGTTTTAGGATTTGAAAGTCATGTGATCTCTGGCACAACTACTCAGCTCTGCCATTGTAGTAGGAAAGCAGCCATGTATGATATGTAAAATGAGTGGCTGTGGCAGGATTCCAATAAAACTTTATTTACAAAACAGTGGGCTATATTTGGCCTGCCCACCTCTCCTCTAAGGCAAGAATGGTGATGCTCTCCATGTGTCATACAGAGCTGAAATCATCAGTCAAGCTTAGTGTCAATTAACTGCCTGAGTTTAACACCCTGATCCAGGTCCTTGCTAAGAATAAAACTTCAAGCACTTTGCTTAATCTTTCCGAGCTTCAGTTTCCTTATCTATTAGGTGGAGATGGTAATACTACAAGCCTCAAAGGATTGCTGTGAGAATTGAATGTAACTATGTTAGTGGGTCCTTAGTGCCCAGGCTGTTACTTAACAAAGCATGCTATCAACGTAAGCTACCTTCATGGTCATTTTTGTCATTATCCTCATCAGCCTCATTTGACTGACAGACTCATGAGCAGTAAATGAAATAATGGATGTGAAAGTGCTTTGAGATGCACCCCACTAAGCAAGCAGAAAGCACCTGTCACTTACGTGCTCAAATGCATAACAGTATCCCACTCCTGTTGCTGAAATGCCAGAGTGAGCAGGACACATACTTCTTGTGTTAATGGAATAATTAGGGAAACTGAGGTAGTGTACACTCAGGGGAATCATTCAAGGTGTCGACTTACTTAGTGAAAGAGGCCATCTAGAGCCACGTTTCCACAGTCCTTGCCCATTTTTCTGTCTCCCATCAACATCTTTGGGTTCTAATGTTCCTACAAGGTCTTATTTGCTCAGGGATTTCTGAATATCTCCAGGAAATAGATTCTATTTTTGAAATGTCTTTCAAATCTGCTCCTCCACCCTCCATTCTCCTTTCCCCTTCACCTACTGATTCCTGGTCTCCATTGTCTGCTTCCTAGTCGATTGCAGCAGCCCCTTAACTCATCCCTGTGACTTGGATTTGTTCCTATTCAACATCCATCATCCACCTTAACCCAGAGTGGTCTTCCTAAAACACAGCTCTGACCCCCTGGGTAAAGGTCTGCACTTTAAAACTTGTATGAGGGGCCAGACATTGTGGCGAGTGCCTATAGTCCCAGCTACTCGGGAGGCAAAAGCAGGTGGATCTCTTGAGCCCAAGAGTTTGAGGTTACCGTGAACCATGATGATGCCATGACACTCTACCCAGAGCAACAGAGTAAAACTCTATCTTAGAAAAACACAAAACAAACAACAAAAAAAACCTATTGTGTGACGCCTATCTCAATCTGGGCACCAATCGCAGCTATAGTCTCTCCCATGCCCTTGTCCATCCACAGAGACCTCTGACTGTAAGTCCAGGCCCATCCTCACTCTTTGTTCAGCTGCAGGGATCCACAGAGCTCCACATCCTCTTGACAAGGGAGCCCATCTGCCCCTGCCACACACACATACCAACACTTACCACCTCAACACCAGTCTAAGGAATCTTTAAGACCAATTCCATCATACCAGGGCCACTGTACAGAGCCCACAACTCCGAGCCATCACCTGGTCTTCTACCCCCAAAAGACCTCTGCACACACCCTGCTGAGACTCAAGTTCACCATCCTCTCCAATCTCCCAGCCTTCCACAGGGCCCTGTGTCTTCCATTGTCTATTTGCAGCAAAATTCTCTGTTCTCAACCTCTTCTCCAGAACTTCCCTTCATCTTCTTGCCCTTAATCAAAACCCAGTTCTCAGGGAGCGCCTGTGGCTCAGTGAGTAGGGTGCCAGCCCCATATACCAAGGGTGGTGGGTTCAAACCCAGCCCCGGCCAAACTGCAGCAAAAAAATAGCCAGGTGTTGTGATGGGCTCCTGTAGTCCCAGCTATTCTGGAGGCTGAGACAAGAGAATCAGCTAAGCCCAAGAGCTGGAGGTTGCTGTGAGCTGTAACAGCACAGCACTCTACTGAGGGTGACAAAGGGAAACCCTGTCTCTAAAAAAAAAAAAACACCACTTCTCTCTGGAGGACTCAGCTTCCTCTTCTTGCTCCCTCTCCCCAACTCCTCGTTTCACTGGAGATGGAGATGTCCTGCTGGCCACTTCCTGGCTTTGATCTCTCCCACTTCCCAGAAAGACTCTTGGACCTTGAAGTTCATTCCATTAGACTAGACCACCCAGCCCCAGTTGTGGTGCTCAGCACGTGCCAGGCTTTTTTCAAGCTCTTGGAAAAAGAGCTTTTATTAATTCATTTATTAATTCATTTACACCTCACAAAACCCATGAAGTAGATATGACTATCATCCTCCATTAACAGATGAGGAAACTGAGGTACAGACAGGTTAAAGTAGTCTGCAAACGATCACATGGGCAAGATTCAAACTCAGGTAAATGGAAGAGATACATGCACTCCTGTGTTCACTGCAGCACTATTCACAATAGCCAAGATATGGAATCATCCTCAGTGTCTATCAAGGAATCAATGGATAAGGAAAATGGGATACATAGACACAGCAGATTACAGTCCTCCTCAGCCTTAAAAAGCAAAAAAAAAATCCTGTCATTTGCAACATGGATGAACCTGGAGGACATTGTGCTAAGTGAAATAAGCCAGGCACAAAAAGATAAATACTGCATGATCTCACTTATATGTGGAATCTAAAAATGGTAAACTCTCAGAAGAGAGTAGCATGGTGGGTACCAGAAGCTGGCAGCTAAGGGGTAAGGAGATGTTACTCAAAGCGTTTAAAGTGGGCGGCACCTGTGGCTCAGTGAGTAGGGCGTGGGCCCCATATACTGAGTGCAGTGGGTTCAAGCCCAGCCCCGGCCAAATTGCAACAACAAAAAAAAAAATAGCCGGGCATTGTGGCCGGCGCCTGTAGTCCCAGCTACTCAGGAGGCTGAGACAAGAGAATCACCTAAGACCAAGAGCTGGAGGTTGCTGTGAGCTGTTATGCCACAGCACTCTACCAAGGGTGACAAAGTGAAACCCTGTCTCTTAAAAAAAATAAAAAATAAAAAAAGGTTTAAAGTTAGGCAGGAGGAGTAAGTTCAAGACAGCAACTGTACAACCTGGTGATAGGCAAAGGATGTATCATATTTGAAAATTGTTAAAAAAGTAGTTTTTAAGTATTCTCATCACAAAAAAAAAGTATGTAAGGTAATGGCTATGTTAGACCAATGTAGCCATTCCACAATGTATATATATATTTCAAAACATCATGTTCCACAAGATAAATATATATAATTTTCATTTGTTAATTTAAAATAAGTAATTAATTTATTTTAAAGACTGAAACTTAGGGAGCTGGCACAAGAGTTCAGCCTCTGACCCACCCCACTCATTCACCTCTAGAGATGATAGTATCCTTGGAGACTTTAGCACCTACCTCACTGTCTCTCTTTCTAAAAACCACTATTATCATACCTGGATGACTTCAATTATTCCAGCACCCTTGCTCTTACTTCCTCATCCACTTCACCTCCACTCCCCTGTTCTTGGCCCCATCCCCTTAGACTCTTAGACCTTTTCATTGGCAGTAAGTATACATTACAGACTGAATGTCCATGTTTCCCTCAATTCTTACGTTGAAGTCCTCTTGCTCAATGTAATGGTATTTGCACATGGGGTCTTTGGAAGTAGGTAGGGTTAGGTAAGGTCATGAGGGTGGGGTCCTAATGATGAGATTAGTGCCCTAAGAAGAAGATAATTCAGAGATGGAGCCAGCACGTGTATGTTTTCTCTCTCTTGCTCTCTCTCTCTCTCTTTCTCTCCCCTTCTCTCCCTCCCCATCTCTCTCCACACAAAGAGGAGGTCACATGAGCACCGAGAGAGATGACAGTCACCTCCAACCCGAGAGAAAAGGCCTTACAATGAAATCTATCTTGCCAGTACCTTGACCTTGGACTTTCAGGCTCCAGAACTGTGAGAAATAAATGTGTGTTGTGAAAGCCATCCAGTTCATGGTATTTTGTTATGGCAGCCCAACCTGACTACTTTCACAGCACGCACTCTATACTCCCAATTTCAGATATGGCACCAATAAATCCTTCTCTTTTCAGTTTAGACCCATTATGAGTTTAACTTTAATAATCCTTAAAACCTATCTGGACTTCCAATCACTGACCCAACCACACAGAGACCCTCCCCTGCTTGCCTGGTTAGCTCCTTGGTCCATCACTCCCTTACACACACCCTCAACCACAGTGCTCATATTTCCCTCCTCATCCTTCCCTAGCAAAATCCCCAGGCTGCCCAACTATCCACGTACTCTGCACCTGCTCCTAGCAGCTGAACGCAGCTGGAGAAACACCCCAGCTGTGCTGACTGGCATTACTTAAGCCAGTCCCTTGCCTCTGTCAGCAATCCTACAACATTTTCCTAGGCACATCCTCTCCCTCTCACCGAGGGGACAATTCTCTGTACCTCTCCAGTCCCCCAGCCCCCAATACTTCCTCCCATATTTCAATTTCTCCCCGTCAAAACAGGAGCAGTTGGAAGAGGTTACCTGCATATTTCCCCATTGACCCTACTCACCCGTTAGTAGATGTTTCCAGCACGAGAGCAGACCAGTGAAAGACAACATTCTGACTGGATGGGCATATTAATGCAAATTATTTCAGTTCCAAGAAACAGAAACCAAATTTAGGTTTAACATATACCAGGAAATAAAGATTTTGGAAGTAGAACGGGCTTCAGGTAAGGCCTAATACAGGCAAACACTCTCACTCAACATTCACTTACTTCCATCTCTCAGTGGACTTTTCCAGTGTCAACCTCCATCTTAAGCCAACTCCTCTCTCAGTTAAAAGAACTAACAGGGCTCATTTTCCTTATTCATATCTCAAGTGGGAGAGGATTTCTCTTTCCCTATGCTTCCTCTTGTTGAATCCACTCTCACCACTCTCTCCCAAACTACTTCACTATGGCAAGAATTAGACTTAATTCCTTAATTAGACTAATTGCCTTCAATCAATCCACTTCTGGATCTAGGGATGGGGATGGGTCACCCAAACCACATGCTGGGAAATTCAGGGTCTCTTTGTGAAGGAAGAAAGGAAATGGGTGGTAGGGGGGTGTCTAGTAACTCTCAGCACATTGGGTCTTCAGGAACCTCAACCCCCCCTCCCCCCCCCCAGGTGACTGCTGCCCCTGTCTCCACACAGGATTAGCTCTGGGTACCCACAGTCAAGTTATGGCTTTTATGAGATATGAGATAATGTAACCAAGGCTGTGGAATGTCTCTTTTAGAAATTAGTGGTGAGAAGGCCAAGCATACAATTAAGTATTGAATTTTCTATAAACACACAAATACACATACACAGAACAGGCATTAAGTCCCCCACGCAGATCCCTTTCCCACCAGCCTGTCTTGTGCCGAAAGACCTCTGGTTACAAAACATGCCAAACGGTGGAGTTGAAATGTTCCATCGTAATTGAAGTAGATCCCGGCCGCGGCTTAGCCCTCCGCGCAGTATGGAATGCCTTTGTGTAAGAGCATATCTATGTGTGCCGACCCACAGCACCAATCCTGAGGGTTCTTGCTCTCTTTCTCTCTCCCTCCCTCTCACTCCCTTTCTCTCTCTTGCTCTCCCCCCTCCCTCCAGATTCCCCAAGATGAACAGGAACTTAATGCTAAGGAAAGCTTGCCTTTCTGTTAGATAGCTTCCTCTTTCAATAGGATTTCAAGATGCCAAAATATTTTTTTGTCCCCTCCTACCTCTCTCATTTGCCTTCCTGGTGTCTAAAATTCCCCCAGTCGTCAAACCTTTGGATTTGGGGTCTTGAAAATGCAAGAAAATTATCTTCTAGGTAAGTAACTGGTAGCCATGGACACCTTCCCCAAAGGATGATAGAGACCCTGAAATTAAGTCCTGGTCATATCGTTTTAATGGGAAAGAAAGGGGACTTTGTGCAAAGACCAGACCAACAGATGCCCAAAGATGCCCAGAAATTAGACAGAGTGACGGCTTTGAATTTGACATGGAATGAAACCAGCATCCAAGATTTCCTACATCCCAATTTGGATGCACTTTGCTTCTTTTATCAAAATAATGGAAGGCAGCATCATGGGGGCTGCAATGAAACCCCAGAGTCTGACTTCCTGAATCCAGACTTCAGCTCTGCCTCACCTGACTGTGTGACCCTGGGCAAGGTTGTTCACCTCATCATTTTTAGTTGCTTTATCTACAAAATGAAGATAACATTAAGACCATGTTGGATAATATCATAGTAATATTTTATAGCATAATATTAATATATATCAATAGTAGTGGAGCACAAGACAGAGGGTGCCAAAAATGTATGCACATTTTAGGAAAGGAAAAGTCTGTATTAAATTTTTAATACTCAAGTCATGTTTGACTTCTGCAATTACAAGAGGTGACAAACATGACTTATTTTCATCTCTTGTTATTGGTATTTATTGAATACTACAATTTTAATGTATTTCATCCTTTTCTAAAATGTGCTTACACTTCTGGCACCCTCTGAATATAATATACTCCATAGTATAGTTATAGCATCATTCATAGCATAATATATCCTTGTATAGTTATAGTATATAGCATAGCATATAACATAGTACATACTACATAATAGTACGGTAATATAATAATCCTTGCCAAGTTGCTGAGAGGTTAGAGGACATGCTTGACAAAGACTGGAATACTGGCCTCATTTCTCATTCAAATTCCCCCATGATAATGCTATGCATCCACACTCTTTCCATGGCCTTGAAAATGTGGAGGAGTCTTTCCTGCCCTTAACTTTAGATTTAACCATGTCACTTGCTTTGGCCAATGAGCTGCTAGCAAAGATTTGAAATGTACTTGCCTGACTGGTTTTGCTGTCTTATGATCGTGCCTCCACTCAAGGAACCAGCCTGTCGGAGGACAAGCATCTCATAGAGCAGACCTACATTCATTCTGCACCTAGAGTCCAGCTCAGTCAAGCTCAGGATAGATTACACAAACCCCAGCCAACACGTCGACATATGGATATGTGTGCCGCTGAGACTCTGTGGTTGTTTATTAGGTATATGGACCTGAATGCGTAGTAAGCACTCAATAAACTTTTACTGTTCAAATCATAAATATCAGCAGGAGAAACTGCACGTGCCTTATGTGGCCAATGTACTCATTTGCAAAGTCAGGATTGTGATATTTGCTCTCATACTGCCTGCTTGGGACCCGAACCAGCAGGCATCCTAGGGATGCTACAATACAGACCAAGAGAATTATTAACACACTTCCCCCCTATCCGCATCAGAGTGGTCATGAATTCCCTCCTGCATCACCCCATTATCCTACCAGTGTGAGTGCCTTCCACATTTGCTAGGCATGGTGAACAGGGCAGGCAAGGCTGTGCCTCCAAGGAGTTTGCATTCTAGTAGGGGAGACAGACAAACACATAAAGAAACAAGCTGGTATAGACTGTGATGAAAGCAGGGACGTCACTAACTGGGATGATGATCCAGAGAATCACTGGGGATGGCCCTTTATGGAACAGTCAAGGAAAACCTCCAGGAAGTGATATTTGAGCCCAAGGAGGAAGAAGGAAACAAGTCAGCAACAAGCTGGGGGAAGACGTGCCAGGAGGAGACAGTGGCAAATATGAAGTGTCTGAGGTGCCCAAAGGCACCTTGTGGGTAGTGAGGGGTGCTCGAGAGGTGAGTGAGAGGGGAGGAGTTGGGGAAGGGGCCAGGACCCAGGAGGACAGCGGCACAGGTGCAGTCAAGAAGCTTGGGTTTCATGTGCCTTTGAAGGACCTTAGGCACGGAGATGAAGATTACCCAGCTGAGAGGCTATTTGGGAGGCTGTCTGGGTGTCTGGGGGAGACATCATGGTGTCCTGGACCAGGAAGATGGCCACAGAGAGGGACACGGGTAGTTGGGAACATAGAAGGGCTACAAATACATCATGGAGCTACAGCAGTCGGATATTAATCCACGGTGAATCTCACAGGCAGAAACGTGGATATCACACAGCAACTATGAGAAGCATTCAGAGCTCATGAAAATAGTCCCAAGAAAGAGGCAAACACCCCTGCTAAGGTTTTCACTCCATACAGGACAGAGTTGACTCACTGGTAATAGAAGGAGTTTGCTTTCCTCATATGAAGCAGGACTGTGTAGTGATTGGGAGAAAAGTGGTGGCTATGGTGTTATTTTCTGTGGACCACATGGTGCTGAAGGGTTTGGCCTTTAGAAAACACAGAGGAAAAAGAGGAACCCTGGTACACTGTTGGTGCTAATGTAAATTAGTACAGCCATTATGGAAAGCATAGGGAGGTTCCTCAAGAGATTAAAAACGGAGCTATCACAGGCTGCAGCGATCCTACTTGTAGATCTATGTCCAAAGGAAATGAAATCAGTATGTGGAATAGACTCCTCACTCCCGTGTTCACTGAAACATCATTCATAATAGCCAAGATCTAGAAACAAGCTAAGTGCCATCAACAAACAAATGGATGAGGCGATCTTAGTGCATGTACACAACAGAACATTATTCATCCTTCAAAAGGAAGAGGATCCTGTCATTTGCAGCAACCTAGAGGGCATTATGCTCAGTGAAATAAGCCAGGTACAGAGAGAGACACTCCCTGCACCATCTCACATAATGTGGAATCTGAAAACATTGAGCTCATAAAAGTGGAGAGGAGACAGGTGGTTCCAGGGCCTAGGGGCTGGTGGGCAGTCAGGGGGGGGGGGGGGGACGTGGAAGCGCTGGTCAGAAGGCCCGCAGTCTCTGTTGGACAGGAAAAATAAGGTCTGGACGCCTGTCGTACAGCACAGTGACCACAGTCAACAATCAGCTGTCAGACGCTTAAAAATTGCCATAGACAATTTGCGAGGCGGCTACCTCAGGGGACACGGCTCTGCCTAGAACACAAACACAATGCTCTCCAATGGTGAATCTTCTGAAGCCAGTTTTACCAAAAATAAGACAAAATACACATTTTTCCCTCTTGGAGCCATCTTCTGAGTGGATCTCCAAAGCTGTTGATGCTCTGAACAAATCAAGGAAATCGCCCCCCTCACTAACACCATGGCTCAGCCTCGGCAACGGTCCCAGGCCAGCGAGACAGAGAAGAAAGGGAGGCGTCTGAAATATGGACGACAGAGGGGGAGCCGGGGCCCAGGAGCCCTGAGTCGTCTTCAGAAACTGCGTTTCCCTCTGTCGCCTGAGGTTTATCCCATGGAGGTTTTGAGGGTGAGTGACGTCATAGTGTCATCTCCGCCACCCACCCACAGCCCGCTGGCAGCAGCACCCATGCTGCAAGTGTCCCACCTGGCCTGCCCATTTGTCCTGCACCACCCTCTGGAAGGCCCCCATCTCCCCTGAAACACGAAGCCCACCCAGGTCTGATCAGGTTGACCTGCACCTCCAAGGGGCTCAGTGCTGGCCTGTCAGCCTGATGCTCTCCTCACCAGACCCTCGCCTCTTAGTGGTCAGGGACAGTCTCTCCATCCACCTGCCCAGCACAGCACAGCGCCCAGCACACCACACACACGCACACACACCCCGGAGGGAGGGAGGTCTCCATGGTCACAGGAACTAAGATACAAAGACCTGACACCTTTTAGTCTTCAAAACGTAAATACAGGCACCCGATGTACCAAACCAAAAGACAGAAAGAAAACCCACCAGTCTCTCTTATATCTCCTGCCCTTCCCCAAAGAACACAAAGTCCCTCCCAGAAAGCAATGATAGAAATGCCTTCAAATAAATCATACAATCAATTTCTAGGATTCCACGTTCCATTTGCCTACAGGTGGCGTTTGAAAGTTATGGGTTATTTATGGTTGTCAATGTCAGAGCAGTTAGTGAGACGGTGCAGTTATTTGAAGAAATAAAATGTTGGGTTGCAGTTCCCACCACCAGGAGGTGAAGGGCCTCCCACTGCTCCCAGCCAGCCTGGACACACACCCCAACACACACCTCTCCACGGGGGGTGGGGGGGACCTCCTTTCTCCCCCTACAAGACCTGCTTAAACATCTCTCCTCCAAGAAATCTGCTCAGACCCGCCAGATGGGAGTGAACTTGCTCTTCTGAAGCACTGGGAGAAGCACAGTGCAGCTGCTCAGAGGGGAGAGTGGACCTAGAAACCACTCTGCCAGGTTCCTATCCCTGTTCCCACTTTGTGCCCAGGAATGAGTCACCTCACTTCTTGTGATTCAGATACTTAAAAAGCACAGATAGTGACAAAAGCTATTTCTCCCAAGCGCGTAGCAGTAGTTAATCTATGCAAAAGCTCGTGAAGGCTGCACTATGCTAGTGTTAGCTACCATTGGTGTTATTATTTATTATATCTCTTAAGACAAAGGTGCTTTTTGGGGACTAGACTGGAAGCACCTCAAGGAAAGAAACTACCAGGCCCATTCTTTGTTTTGCTCTCATCTCTGTGTGGCTGCCACAGAGTAAACATAAGTGGATAAATATTTCCTCCATGAACAAGCGGGTGCATTATGGAGGAGACACTCCCTGCCCCACCACCCACATAAGAAAAATAAAATCTTGATGCTGATGATATTCAACAATCCCTTTCCCCTGAGGAGCTTGGACTTTGACAACATCCACAATCGGTGCAACAGGTCACGGCTAGCACTTTTAAGGCTCTGATCTTTTTACTTTTTTTTTAAAACACACTTATCTCCCTCCACTTCCATTCCCACTAACATAAAGGAAATAGGCCATATGGAAGCTGAAGAGTAGAAATTAGAAATTCACAGTCAGTGGAATAAGGGGGGAACACAGTAGAGATAGCCATGCTCAAACACCTCCCGGCCACTTTACCATCTTGTGACCGTGGTCAGGTCAAAGCCAGGCTCTGAGCCTCAGGGTTCCTTGTCCAGGAGACAGAGCTCAAACATCAGCCTAAAAACTGAGTCTGGTCTCAAGAGGAACACATGGGCTTGCAAACGAAGCACGTAACAGAGCACAGAAATGCCCAGCCCTGGGTCCTGCAGGACCACAGCCTGCCTTGAAGCGCTCCAAGACTTGGTGTGTCTGAATCAGTGTTTATTCAAGACCGCCAAGTCCCCAGGGCAGAGGGAGCAGCTTGTTCAGATTCACCTGGGTGTGCTTTATCCAGAGCCGGGTCACTGCCTTAGGCACCCCGTGTGCACTCCGCAAACATCTCACAAGAGCTGGTGAAACCTCTTGCCTCTTCGGGGTGAGGGAAGCTTGAGCAACTCAACCTTGGAATTATGGAATTGGGTCTAAAATTTGAGTTTCCTGACTCCACATCTAGAGCCGGATACACAAGACGTGGGTCTCACAGACACGGGCTACTCGCAAAGGAACCAGAAACGTCTGAGTGTGCCGGTGTCCTGATCGGGCAGGGCACAAATGACCAGGTTTTCAAGACGGAAATGAAGTAAGAGGAATCCCCATAGCTAGTGTAAAGGTTTGAAACAAGATCAAGAGCAACGCAGTCCCTCCCTCTCAGCGGCAACCAGAATGGAGGAAAGAAAGAGAAGGAGGAAAAGGAGAGTGGAGGAAAACAAAACAGAAGAAAGAAGGAAAGAAAATGAGCCACAGAAGCCACTGAACCAGGAAGGAGAGAGATTCGCTGAGAGTTCCAGTGAGATGGGGCAGCAAAGGGAGGGCGGCGGGCGTGAGAGCGGGAGGCAGGCCAGGAGAGGGCTCAGGGAGGACAGCTACTCCAAGGAGCCCACACGAGGGTGTTTAGAAACAGCAGCATGTTCAGAGGCTCCAAACTAGCATCCCCAGCCGTGGACAATCACAGCTCAGTGTGGACAACTGAAGGGAGGGTTGGTTGTAAATTCACACTCAGCAGGCCAAAGCCCTGACCTGGAAGCTGAAGCGATTGCATTGCCAGAAAACAGGAGAGCTTGGATGGAAAGAAATGATAGCAGCGGGGAAGAGAGAATACTGGGCTTGGCCGGGCCCCCCAGTCTGGTCTGAGTGGGAGAACGAGGTGCATTTCAGAAGCCAGACAGAGCAGGTTGCTTCCCCGACAGGGGGATCGCTCCAGCTGGGCCTTGAGTTTAAATAGCTCCCCTTTCCTCCTCAGGCAGCAGTGGGTAAAAAGACTCCACACCAGTGAACGTCAGTAGAGACGGGTAATGAGGAGCTCCCCGACTTGCATTCTCTGACTCTCGGTAACAGCCTTGACTTTTGCTCCAGCAGAAACTCTCCAGGTTCCATTCATTCTTCCCTAGGCCTCCCCCAGGTGCCTTGGGGGAAGGTGACTTCACCTTCTGGCTCTAAGGACGGGCGTGTGGGTTTGGTCAACGCTAATTTGTATAATCTTACTGTCCTGGTCATAGGAAGTAGGTTCAAGGCTGCTTTATTTTCCCCAGCCTAGTCCAATAAGAGCAAAACCCAGGATTTTGTTTAACAGTTGGAGAAAGGGATATTTTCTTCCCGGCTGGATAAGAATTAGGAGTAATGTAGCCTCAAGGCCATAGGTGACATCCTGTGACAGAGTGGAGAGAATTTGTCTGAGACTGGAGCCAAGCTAGTGGAAATAGAGCTGAAATTTTTTTAATCTGGGTTACATTATTTCTGGATCAAGATGCTCCTGAAGTTCCCCCAGTCAGTTCATTTCAGCAAATCAACAAATTCCTTTTGATAATTAATCTAGCTGGAGTTGAGTTTCCCGTCATATGCAATGGAAAGATTCCTAACACAACATCTTGATTTCATGTGTGATTACCTTGCTATAGGTAATCATCATTATCACCATCTAAAAATAAAGGCAAGTGCTAGAATAAAGACATGTGGGAAACAAATTTGAGTACATTAAATCATTTCAATATGTAAAATTAGAGGGGTGCTCGCTACCTGTTAGGATGGCTACAATTTTTTTAACTGACCAGATCAAGTGTTGGTGAAATGTGGAGGGACTGGAACGCTTATGTACCTCAAGGAGTTTAGAGCTCCGTGTGATAATTACACTAAAAGTGGGGAGTGATGGACATCATACCTGGGGAACTCACTACTAGAGTCAAGACGTGGGAGGGACTCCATGTAACTGATGACATAGAAAATAATTATAATGAGAACAATGCTACCCTCTACTTCATCCTAAATCCCCCATTCTCCATTTATTCCACTCCACTACTGACCACCAACATCCACACCCAGCCTCGTCTATCCTCACAGGCTGGGCACAGCCCTTGACCTCTGGCCTCAGCTGCCTCCACTGTGCAGTGGGAATGACACCCTGAAGGCAGAGGGCTAGACATGGTCCACAGGATGCCCTGCAAGGCACTGGGGCAGGGAAGGGACACTGACCCAAGGCAGCTCATCCCCAGCTGAGAAGCTTCCTCTGGCTCAACTTGGCATGAGACGAGAAACTGGGCCAACCACATTTCCTGCAATAGGACTCTGAACCAAAGCACACTGAGATATGGGGCAGCAGCCAGTGGGAGCTGAGCTGCAGGAACCTGGGAAGGAGATCTGAGCACTGGGGGCTCAAGGTGAATCCAAACCATGAGGAAGCCAAAGCTGGGAGTGGACAGAAGTACCTGAGAGAGACACACAGAACCAAGGGTGAAGACCCCCAGACAGCAGGAAGGGGGAAAGAGTAGACACTCAGAAAGAAGCAGAGATGCTGTGAGATGGGGAGGGTCACAGTTCCCCCAGAGCCCCTTTAGACCCCAACATCTCCCTTGAGGGGCTCTAATGAGTCCCTAATTCAAAAGGTCAGCCAAAGGTTTCCTGAGGTCACCTCTCCACAGTTTCAGCACCTAGAAGCTTCTAAGGCCACCACCTGACAGCTACAGACTGACCCATGTCCTGCAGAAGGGGCTATGTGGACACTCATCTCTTGTAAGGGAAGGTCTTTCATTCCACAGACCCGCTTCTTACTAACATTACAACTTCATGCCCAGGAATTCAAAATCCAGTCTGGTAAGTTTCTTGGACATGTAAATCTGTTCAAAAAACTAAGGTGTCAAGAGACACTGTACCCCCTAAAACAGTCTCAGAAGACAAGAAACCAAAGAAGCCCAAATAAAAATATGGATTTAAAGTATTTCTTTGCAAACATAAAGTTACAGAGAGATCAGTTGTGGGTGTGTGTATGTCCCTTTAATCCATTAATCTCCTTTACCCTCCATGAGTATCCAAGTCTGGCCAGTGAGGGACACTGAGGCAGGGAACATGGAAGGACCTTGGTCATCTCAGGTGAAGGAGTAAGGATGACCTGCAGACGGGTTCCAGGGAACCTTCTGTAGTAATAGAAATATTTGATGCCTTGATCTGGGTAGTGTTTCCACAATTATAAACATATGGGGAAAAGTCATCAAGCCAAACACTTAAGATTGATACACTTTACCCAGCAAGTCCACTTCCAGGTATATATCCAAAAGAATTCAAAGCAGGGACTCAAAGAGATCACTTGTCCACCAATATTCACAAAACCAGCATTATTCACTATAGGCAAAAGGTAAAAACACACCACATGCTCATCAACAGATGAATAGATAAATCATGTCTGGTATATACACACAATGGAATATTATTCAGCCATGAAAAAGAATGAAATCTTGATCTATGGAACAACACAGACAGCCCTTGAAAACATTATAGTGAAACAAGCCAGACACAAAAGGACAACTATTCCATGATTCTACTCAAAAGAGGAACCCAGAATAGGCAAAATCATAGACAAAAAGTACAATCAAGGTTATCAAGGGCTGGAGAAGGGGAAATTCATTTTTAATGCATGCATAGTTTTTGATGGGGAAAACACAAACATTTTGTGTATAGATAGCAGTGATGACTACACAATGCTGTGAATGTATTTAATGCCACTCACTGTGTACTTACAAATGATTAAAATGATAAATATTCTGTTATGTATAGTTTAGCCACACACACAAAAAAATATATTACACATGCATGCTGTCCCTCAGCTTAAAAAATGGAGGAAGTGCAATCAGCCACATTAACACTGTTAGAGTTTTAAACATTTTGTTCAATAAGGAGGTCCAGCCCCATCTGGGATGGAGGTCCAACCCCATCTAGGCTGTGTGGCAGATCCCAGATTCAAGCTCAGGTCTGTGACTCCAGAGGTCAGGAGTAAAGACCTTCTATAAAGTGATCCCTCGCCTGAAAAATCCAATTCAGCTCAGGCTGATGACTGTCCCCACCCTGCTGGGGAGAGCTGTGGCTGCTGACCTCTCTCCACCAGGGTGGGTGTACAAACTCCACAACAACCTGGAAAGGTGAAGCCAGTATCCTTCCTGCATCCAAGTGGCCCCAGGGTGCCTATGAAGCCACTCTGACTGCAGAAAACACCCAGCTAATTTGTCTACAAAAAGCAAATAGCTCAGAAGGTGTGGCTGACACCAAAAATGACAAAACCTCCCAAATCAAATGATGCATTTAATCCCACCTGGCATCAGAGAACTCAGACAGGCCCTGTCCACTCCACCCTCCCCACTCCAAGGCAGAACAAATATAGATGCCCATGACACCAACCTTCCACCCTCCGTGCATCCTGACTTGTCCTGCCCACCAGGTAGGTTAGGACAACATGTTTGTGACAAAGACTTCACGTCATATTCAGGACCATCAACAACCCTTGGGGGAGATGTTTCCATAGACATGAAGTTTACAGGTTAAAGCATCCTTCAAGGTCATCTCACCAACTCTTCTCATTTTCCCACAAGAAAACCACAGGAAGGGAGTAGGGAGGATCTCCGATATTTAGAGTTGGACAGTCCTGGGTTTGAACTTGGTTTTGACTTAGAACTTGTAAGATCTCAAACAAGTTGAGTTATTGTCTTTAATTAGTTTGCTCTTCTGAAAAATGGGGATGGTAACACCCCACGCAGTTGTTATAAGCATGAAACAATATTAAATAATATTTATCAAGAGGCTGGTGTGTGCCTTTCTCACTGTGATGGACATTCATCTTCATCATCACCATCCTCACCATCAATATCATCATGAAGCTAAGGCCCAGGGAGATGAAGAATTTGCCCAAAATGGCAAAGTTGTTACTTGTGGCAGAACAAAGTGTCCCACACCAACGGATTCTTCCATTTCATCACCCTGAGACAGCACTGTTGCCTGGGCCTAGAAATTTACAGCATTTCATGGAAAATATTTGAAATTATATGGCTTTTCCACTTTTCCAAATTAGAAGACCAGCTTGATAGCCAAGAGTCTTCAGCACAGAAACAAACTTTTCAGGGTGGAGATGCCGACACCAAGGAATGAGAGCCTCTTCACTCCCTCCCTCCGCCTCTGAAGCTGGATTCTCCAGGGGTTGGTGGTGGTGCTGGAGAAGGTTCAGATGGCTCACGGGAGTGATGCACAAAAACTGCCCAGTTAGGCTACTGATGTTCAGAAAGCCAAAGACTGAAAGGAGAGCTAAGATGAAACTGCGAAGAGAGCAGATAATTCCCATCACAATAACAATATCTGTGGAGCACTTTGTATGTGCCAGACACCATTTTAAGCACCTCACATTCATTTGCTTTTTTTAAAGCTTTTTCCCCAACTCTGTGAAGCAGTCAAAGTAATTACTCATGAGTGAGGAAGATGAGGCAAAGGAAACTTTACAGACTCCCCAAGGAAGGCTTTTCTCTTCTCGTTGCCAAGATCTAGCCCCACGGAGATACCAACTTGCCTCCCCAAACCCCAAAACCACCAGGTTAGTTTTTCTGTCTGAAATGCCTCTCCTCCATCTCCATCTGGTATCATCCTATGCATCCTTCAGGGCTTAGCAGGAATGTTATTGCCCCAAACTTCCCTAGGCATAATTATTCATTTTACCTTCTGACTCATTTGTGGAGAAGTCCAGCGACTACCATATTGTACTGTAGTTGATCAGAGGGAGGGGCATATAAATGTGAGTGTGCTCCTACACCAGCAGGTGAGCTCAAGAGGGCCAGAATCATGCTCCACGTGCCTCTATATCTCCAGCACAGTCTTGCTTGGTGTACATAAAGGATGGCCAGGAAAGGTTTGTTGGAATTCCTTTTTTAATACCTATAGTCACACAGCTTGTATTGGAGAAACTACAACACTGTCCATATGGGCTTGTCCCTCAAATCTAAGAGCTCACATGATCTTTTGAAGGACGTTATCTCCAAAGTCCCTGCGTGCATAAGTTACTAAGTTTCAAACTAGTCATGTACAGGTATGAGTTCATTGAACAAGTGGACCAAGATACATATACAAGGATATTCACGGGGGCCTTGCTTGTAAAGGACAAAATGGAAGCAACCTAAATGTCCAGCCATGAAATGCTCTGTGACTTTAAAAATAATCACGTGGCTGACATGGTGGCTCACACCTGTAATCCAGCACTTTTAGGAAACCAAGGCAGGAGGATCACTTCAGGCCAGAAGTTCAAGACCAGCCTGGGCAACATAGCAAGACTCCATCCTTGCAAAAAGTAAAAAAAAAAAAAACCTCAGCCCAGTTTGGTGATGTGCACCTGTAGTCCTAGCTACTCGGGGGGCTGAGGTGAGTGGGTCTCTTGAGCCCAGAAGTTTGAGTTTGCAGGGAGCTATGATCATGCCACCACACTCCAGTCCAGCAAGACCTCATCTCTAAGAAAATAATGACAATTACATATATTACATCATATATTCCTGAGTACTAAAATAAAAGCAGGTTACAACCCTGTATCATTGATATAATCTCATTTACTTCCACTTATGTAACTATGAACATCTTCACATATGCTTAAGGAGAAGTTTTGAAGTGAGTTCATCAAAGATAACAGTGATAATCCCTATGGGGAGATATTTCAAGTAATTTTTAATTTCTTTTTATACATTTCTGGATTTGTTTAACTTTTTACTTTGAGAATGTATTGTTTAGATAATTAAAAAGTAAATACATTGTAATTTTTAATTTGGGGAAAAATATATATTTACATATAACATCACAAGAGGTTTTATAAATTCATGGGTGTCAAGGCTCCAAACTGCTTCCTAAAGAGAGTTTTAAGGATGCTTAAATGCAGAGGGTGCCATCTCGTGTCAAGGAATCTCAGTTTTGTCATCTGAGAAATGGGTATAAAGCTCTACCTACCGCCCAGACCTACCACAAGGAGCTAATAGGTTTGAAACTGTTTGAAAAAATAAAAGGCACCAAACAGATGCAAAACTTGGATTAACTTAATAATTTAATTATTGCTGATTAAGAACTTGTGATAAACTAGTAAGGAATGCATCAAGAATTGTGATCTCAACTACCAACAAAGACCAGGTAGCTTACGAGACGGACAGGGTCTCTTTAGTCCTGGCCTGCTGATTACTCAAGAGAAATGTTAAATCCAGTTGGCACCTAATTTTTGTTTGTTTTTGGCACCCAACTTCAAAAATTTCAAACATACACATTTGCAATTTCTAGTGTATATTCCTCTAATTTAACAAAGCTTCAAAATTAGCTAGTTTATCTCTAGTCCCTTGACATAGCTCTGTGTCATTCCCAAGGCTGAAACATTTCTTGAATTTAAAAGAAACATCCAACTATGTACAGTCTAACTTTAGAATTAGACGTTTTGTTGCATTCTTTTTTTAACCGATGGTTTTTAGATGACATAAAAAGCAATTAATTATCAACCTGAACGCTAGCCAGAATGTCCCACCCAAGGACAGAATTCTAAAGACGTGTGCTTCACAGGTCTAAATACATGGGTGCCTACACTCGAAGATGTGAACGTGCCTGTATCGACATTTACATGTGTTTTCAAAGCCAAAGAGAAGACATTTCCTTGGAAAAAAAATTTCCAATTTTTATTTTTAATCTCAATCTGAAAGAGATTAGCAAAACAGTTAGATGTCATATTTTTATTGTATATATTTAAGATGGACAAGCTGGTGTTTTCATACACGTATACACAGCGAAGTGATTGCTACAGTCAAATCCTATATATCCATCACCTTCCATAGCTTTACTCTGGGGGGAGAGAGGGGCATGAGGGTGGTGAGAGCACCTACTCTCTTAAATCCACTCTCTCCGCAAATTTTCAGTGTAGATATTGTTAACTATCAGGCTTATGCTGTGCAATAGATGCATGGAATCACTCATCCTACATAACTGTGAATTTGTACCTTTGACCTGTTTCTCTCCCTTCTGTCCCCTCCTGCCTCTGACTGCTCTGCTCTCTGTTTCTATCATTTGACTTTTTCGTAGATTCACACGTAAGGGATGACGTGCAGTGCTTTTCCTCTCGTGTCTGACTTATTCACTTGGCATAATGTCCTCCTAACAATCCACTAGCAGATGAAGGGATAAAGGGATTGTGGTCTATACAAATAATAGAATATTATTCAGTCTTAAGGAAGGAGACATTACTATTTGCAACAATATAGACGAGTACGGATGGCACATCAGTGATACTTAACTTCGAATGACAAAGTTGAAGCTTGATTGCTTCCAACATCACGTTGAGATGCAGGAAAATATTTATATACATGTGTATGACAGATGGATGAATGGATTTGAAGAACATTTATAAAGACATACATAATATAACGAAAAATAAAGTCATAGAGACAGGAGAGGAAGGCTTGAACAGCATGACCAGCATCAGGAAAAATTAACACATCAAGACTGGTGGCGCCAGCCCTACGTAACTGGTGTGTACAGGCTGCAATCCCAGCAGCCTAACAAAAAAGGACACAATTCCTCAGTGATTCTCAGTGTTTTAGGATCCCTAACACTTAATTTTGCTCTTCTGGTGATGAACCTAAATAAATAAAATTCTCTCGTACGACTTGAACCTAAAGATGACAGATCAACTAAAAATATTCCAGGAAATCAGACAATAGAAGGCCAAGAATCTTGCTGTTCCTTTATTCAGCATCCTGAGAATGTATATGCCCAGTCACGGACCTGGCCACTGACATATTTTTTACCCTAAAACAGGTTTCTATGTACACACACTAATCATCTACTTTTTTCAAAACTCCAATTTAAAAAATGCGAGAAAGACTCTATTTTGAAGTAGGCTGGCTTTTAATACATGCAAACCAGGAACAAACCACTCCAAAATACTCCCACCCACACCTCTTCACCTCCACGTCTACCACTGCTCACATTTTCCAGGGTCCTAACACTCTGATGAAAACCTTTAGCTGCTTCTATCAAAACACAATGTCCACCTGGGATTCAGAAACAAGAGAGGGGGGCGGTGCCTGTTACTCAGTGGGTAGGGCACCAGCCCCATATACGCAGGGTGGCGGGTTCAAACTCAGCCTCGGCCAAACTGCAAATAAATAAATAAATAGCCAGGCGTTGTGGCAGGCTACTCCAGCTACTCAGGAGGCTGAGGCAAGAGAATTGCCTAATCCCATGAGTTGGAGGTTGCTGTGAGTTGTGATGCCATGGCACTCTACCAAGGGTGATAAAATGAGACTCTGTCTCTAAATAAAAAAAAAAGAAACAAGAAGGGATACCAAGCAGGGCAAGGTCTGGGAAGTCTGTAGCAGCAGGGAAAATCACCTCTCAGGGAGTGTCATGGGCTGAATTACAGCTCCCTAAAAGGTAAATGTTGAAGTCCTAGCACCCAGTACCTCAACAAGGCAGCTGTATTTAAAGACAAGGTCTTTAAAGAGGTGATTACAGTACAAAGTCATAAAACGAGGTCATACGAGTGGGGCCTAATCCAATATGAACGGTGTCCTTATAAGAAGAGGAGATTAGGACACAAAGGGGAGGCCACCTGATGTCAGAGTGAGAAGGTGGCCATCTACCAGCCAAGCAGAGAGGCCTCGGGGGCCACCAGTCCTTGACCCCGAAATTCCAGCCTTCAGAACGGCAAGGAATTAATTTTTGTCCTTTCAGCTCACTAGAATATTACGGCATCCTCAGCTAACTAATACAGGGATTAAAAACAACAGCAGCTCCTATGGTATTGAAGTGACCACCCTGACGAGAGGTCCTTACTGATGAGAAAGAACTCGTGGAGGAGGAAAGATGGCAGACGTCCTCAGTTCATCCTTAAAACGTTGCTTGATTTTACTGCCTCTCATTTGAAACTGATTTTCTTTGCTTTTCTTTGAAAGGCTTAGGCCTTTCAATCTGCCGACTCAAACATCTCATCAACAGCTATTTCCTGCCATCTTGATGCCAACTGTCATCATTCAAATGAACTTTTAAGAACACTGTGCTTGTGAAAGAGAGGAGGGAACTGGCTAGGCTAAAGATGGAGTGGGCAGAGGAGCAATGACACCTGTGAAATGTGGACAGAGGGACACAAACAATAGCATTCACGAGCAGTTCATCATGACCCAAGTCCTGGGCTATGCACTAGACATATGTCAACTCATTCAATCATGTCAGATCACCCTACAGGTATGGAAATGGACACGGAAAGGTTCCATGGTTTGCCCAAGGCCACACGCTAAGGAGTGGAGCCAGGATGTGGATTCAGCCAGTCTGAGTCCAGAGCCTGGATCTTGAGCCCCGCGTCTCAGTGAAGCCCCCTCCTTGCCCCAGGAGCTCAGTCTTCCCTGAACTTGGTATAGGTTAGGACTCTTCCAGCCATGACAGAAATGTAGCTCAAACTCCCATGATTTGGATAGACGGTGGATCTCGAGACAGAACTGACTCCAGGACTCCAATGAGTTGTCAGGGCTTGCATTCCTCTTCTCTTAGACACATCTTTCCCACTAAGGATGGGCCCTGTCCAGGCACTGGGGAAGATGACCAGGAGCAGCCAGTTCACTCCACGCCAACACATGAGCCTAGAGGCAAGAATCAAGAAGAGGCATTCCCACCAGCATCGGGGGGATGTCCTGGCCAGCTGAAGTCACGAGACTGCAGGACAGAGCTCTGAGCAGCCTTGGACCAACCTTCTTCCCCATTCTTGCTTGTAGTTCTCAAGAAGAACTATAGAGTGGTGCTGGGGGTGGAACATTCTGAGATTGGGGGGTGGGGGGGGCTGGTTGAGCAGGCAGGCTCCGTTCCAGCCTCTCCCAGAAAGAGGATAGCCTTTAGCACGTTAGCCAGTGAGTCCTGTCACCCCTGTAGTCCATAACCAGGAGCAGGCTGCCTTTCGGGCTCCCTGCATCCACCCTGCCTCGGGAAACCAACTCACAATGAATCTGAGGCTTGTTGCATTTAAGCAGTTCTGCCTCTCTGGACTCAGAGGAGCTGATAACAGTGAACTTACTTCACACACCGTCCCAGGACAGGTGACTGTCAACAGTATAATTATTTGACCGTCCAGCCCTGGATCATGTGTCCACACCTATGACAGAGGCTGAGGTGCCAGGGAGAAAGAAAAAGAAACATTAGCCTCCATAAATTCCGAGACCCCCATTACAGCTTGAGCTTAACCTAGACTGGGGAAAGCGTCTGCCCCAAGGAACGCAGATGGGAAAGAGAACCAAGTATCCAAGCTGCAAGAAATTATGAAGTTCCATCACAGAAAGTTTGACTGCAGAACACTCCGCATTTCTGATCTCGTTTGGGCAAGAAATGGATGAAAGAACTCTGGGAAAACAGAAACACAAAAAGTCTGGTACGAATGATTCCTTACAAGGGCTGGGGACAACAGGGTTGGCAGAGGAGAGAACGGTTGTGAGACTGCTCACAGTGTACCGCTTGTGTGTTCTTGTTATTTTTTAACCATTTAAAAATATTACCCATTTATAAATACATGTATAAATTAAAGATGCCCTGTACCAGAATGTTTATTGCAGGCCAATTCATAATTGCTAAGTCACGGAAGACGCCCAAGTGCCCATCGACCCACGAATGGACTAGCAAATTGTGGTACATGTATACTATGGAATACTATGCAGCCTTAAAGAAAGATGGAGATTTTACCTCTTTCATGTTTACATGGATGGAGCTGGAACATATTCTCCTTAGCAAAGTATCCCAGGAATGGAA
>CAUYPK010061866.1:0-66448 GCA_963574355.1 Loris lydekkerianus
GAGGCAATTGAAGATCACAGTCATAAACAACTGGCTGAGATGTCAGAGGTCGAATTCAGAATTTGGATTGCAGACAAGATTAATAAAATGGAATTAGGAATTCGAGGAGAAATTCAAAAGTTGTCTCAAGAATTTAGCGAATTAAAAGATAAAACAACTAGAGACTTAGACACACTGAAGCAAGAATTTGCAGCCTTCAAGGATATGAAAAATACAGTAGAATCCCTCAGCAACAGAATGGAGCAAGCAGAAGAAAGGATATCTGACATTGAAGATAAAGCCTTTGAACGCTCCCAGGCATTTAAAGTCAAACTTTCATTTGAGTTTCAAATTGACTTTCATCTTCCCACCTTGGCTTGGTCCAAAGTCCACACCTTCCTCTGAATTCCTTCACCACTTCCATAGCAAAGGCAGCAAACTGTCAGCATATTGCAGAAACCTACAGTCCTGTTTAGGTCAGCTCAAACTGTTCTCTTCTTAAATTAGTTAATATATTAAAATTCAAGAAAAAATTCATCAAAGTCCTTATTTCAGTCCCTTTAAATATTTGTAAGGTCTGGTAATATCACTATCTCTTGCCTAGAGTATTGCCAATGGCCAAAGTTTAACTGGTCACCCTGCTTTTACCCTTACCCACTACATTCTACCTCAATATAGTGGCCATCATGGTTTTATTAAAATAGAAGTCAGATCAAGTCACCCAGAACTTTCCAATGGTGTTCCACTATGCGGCCATATACACTGCCTTGTTACTTGTCAGACTTCATTTCCTACCATTTATTTTCTATTCACTCAATCAGATCCTTTCTGTTGTTTGCATAGCCCAGAAGTCTCCTGCTTTAAGGCCTCTGCACTAGCTGTTCACTCCAGCAGGAATATTCTCCTTATCTTGACTTATTCTAATTTCTAATCAACTATTATCATGTAATATATAATGTATTTACTTATGTTTGCTATCTCTTAACTCTTTCCCTCCATTAAAAGATAAGTACAATAGAGCCATTATGGAAAACAGCATGGGGGAGGTTCCTCAAAAATTAAAAAAGAACTACCATATGATTCAGCAATCCTACTTCTAGATATACATCCAAAGGAAATGAAATCAATATGTGATAGAGGTATCTCCATTTCATGTTCATCACAGCATTATTCACAATAGTCAAGATATTGAATTAACTCTGGTGTCCATAAACAGGTAAGTGGATAAAGAAAATATGGTACATATATACAGTGGAATGCTACCCAGCCTTAAAAAAGCAACTCCTGTCATTTGCAGCAACATAGATGAACCTGAAAGACATTATATTAAGTGAAATAAGCCAGGCACAGAAAGATAAATCTATACAGTCTCATTTGTATGTGAAATCTAAAAGTTGAACTCACGGAAGTAGAGAATAGAATGGTGGGTAGGTACTAGGGGTTGAGGTTGGGGGTGGAGGAATTTGGTCAAAGGACACAAAGTTTCAGTTAGACAGTAACAGTAAATTTAAGAGATCTATTGTACAACATGGTGACTACAGTTAATTACAATGTATTGCATTCTTGAAAATTACTAATAGATTTTAAGTGTTCTCACAAACAAAAAGTGATGAGTATGTATATAGAGAAATGCATATGTTAATCAGCTTTATTTAGCCATTCTCTAGTATACGCATATTTCAGAAAAGTATGTTGGACATGATAAATATATATAATTTTTGTCAATTATAAAAAAGGTAAATGCAAATTCAATGGCAGAGACATTTGTTCCTTTGATTTACTAATTTATCCCCAGTGCCCAGAAGGGAACATAACACATAGATTTGTACTCAGCAAATATTTGTTGAATGAACAAATATTGGGCCTACAATCTGTTGGTGCTGACAAGGGGCTGCTACTTTAGGTTGGTCATGGACTTGACAGTTCCTCACAGTTCCACCTAGCCCAGTTTATTCCCCTACCTGTCTTGTTCCTCTGGTCTCTGCAGACTTTGGAGTCTGTGGCCCCTCTACTTTTTATATATCTTTTTCATAGGTGTAGACTTCAAAAAAACTTAAATGTAATGGACTCTAAGAACAAATTTCAATGACACCCCCCCTTTTTTTATGATTTTTTTCCCTTAACTATTTGACATTTTGAGTTGTTTTCCAGAAATTGTAGATTTTCTGCAAGACATAGGAGTTGAGATTCTGAAGGCCCCTGAGCAGACCCTGCTGATTCCAAAACTCACCATACCCCACAACCTGCCCCTAGTGCCCATGGCCCCTTGTTAGTCATATCGTAGACTGTCCCAAGGCAGGTGGCCCCTCCTTTAAAAGCCTGTGATCTCCTCAGGGAGACTGATATGAGGCAGCTTCTCCCATTCTTCCTGACAAGACATCATTAAAAAATTCCTTTCTGACCAGGCCAGTGGCTCACGCCTGTAATCCTAGTACTCTGTGAGGCTGTGGTGGGTGGATTGCTTGAGCTCACGAGTGAGACCCCCATCTCTACTAAAAGTAGAAAAACTGAGGCAGCAGGATTGCTTGAGCCCAAGAGTTGGAGGTTGCTGTGAGCTATGATGACGCCATGGTACTCTACCCAGGCCAACAGTTTGAGACTGTCTCAAAAAAAAAAAA
Source organism: Loris lydekkerianus (assembly GCA_963574355.1). Lineage (NCBI taxonomy): Eukaryota > Metazoa > Chordata > Mammalia > Primates > Lorisidae > Loris > Loris lydekkerianus. The sequence goes on from CAUYPK010061866.1 coordinate 2,598, forward strand.
AAAAAAAAAAAATTACTTTCTTCCTTGGCAATGCTTGCTGCCTCAATAATTAGATCTTTGTGCAACACGTAACTGGACTTAGGCTGGTTTTGACCTCTTCGTGGTTTTCAACAGTAGACGTCACAACTGTAGTCCACGGAAATTATCTTCTATTCTTTTCTTTTTCCTCCAGAGACAATTTCAATGGCCACAGTAGAAAATCAACAAATATTTATGCACTAAAGAACTCCTGTAGTAGTCTATGTTTCCTTCTCTCCAAATCCCTCCACTGACAGTGGCTATCCTGTTTTAATCAAAATTCCTACAGAATTTCATCTTTTTTACATTGTGTGAAACTTAGCCAGTAAATTCATGAAGGCAGACATGTTATGAGAAAATCCATTAATAAAGTGGCTGTAGTTTTCATAATGATCTGAGATTGCTCATCAGCACAGAGCTGTGTGGCAGCCTGGGCAAAGGCACTGGACCCAGACAGTATTTCTGAAGAACTCCTGCCTGCTTTAAAATCTTGCTTAGAATATTCCCTGCCCTAAGCAGCTAGGTCTACATTACCGAAGGAGAGAGTAAGACAGTAGCTAAGGGAAGTGGAGCTAGAAAGAAATACAAGAGCATAGCTGTGGACAACCTCCTAGAATAAAAAAGAGGATATGGGAGAGAGGACACCATCTATTTCTAAAGTTTTCCTCAATTTGAATAAATTTTGGAAGGGGTGTTATTTAGCAATTTTTCTGTTGAGAAATAAACCTCCCATAATACCATTGTCATTTCATATTAGTTAAGATAATATTCAGGGTTATATTTAAAGTTGAAGATCTTATTCAGATATCTTAATTTTTTTTTCTTTTTTTTTTTAGACATTTCACTATGTCACACTCAGTAGGCTGCCATGGTGTCACAGCTCACAGCAACCTCAAACTCCTGGGCTTAAGTGGTTTTCTTGCCTCAGCCTCCCAAGTAGCTGGGATCACAGGTGCCCACCACAAAACCCTGCTATTTTTGCTGTTGTTGTTGTTGTTGTTGTTGCAGCTATCACTGTCATTTCACTGGCCCAGGGATTCGAACCCACCACCCTTGGTGCATGTGGCCAGTACTATAACCACTATGCTATGGGCGCTGAGCCCAGATATCTGAAATTTTTTAAACTAACATCCTCTGGTAAAACTCATACTCTTATAATAGGAAGCATTGCATTTATTTATAGCAAAACAGTCATTACCTTTTCTTTGGAGGGCAGGACAAAAATCCTGATGGATTTACCAATGGATCTTCATCTGCTGTGATTATGCAAGCTCTTTCTTAATTCTGTCCAGATCTACAAAAATAGAAAAAGGGCAAAGAGATGAAATAGTGGATAAAGCTAATCAGAAATCTCATTAGTTGCCAGATGTTCCAAAGTTATTATATGTGCTTTGAAATGTCAAATTATTAAATTTCAAGACACTTTACCAATTTACAACAAATGCAATTCAGGTTTTTGTTTGTTTGTTTTACAATGAACTTAATTGGCTATATTTACAATAAACTAAGAACAACTGACTATTCAATATATGCACACAGAGTCAGTCTCCTGGGAATTAAAGTCATTGTATATATTTGCTACTAATGAGTTTTCACTTAATTTTTAACATAGCTATTCAGAAAGCCTGCTCCTATGAAACCTGTCAGAATCACAGATTTTAAAAACACACATGCACTGAATAAGATTATTATTTGGAGAGCTCATTTGCCTTTATAATTCAGCAGTTTATAAAAGCAATTCATAATACTTCAAAAAGCAAATAAAAACTCAAATCATCTTTCTAAAAAGCATGAGAAAAATATGTACTCTATTATCTTCACAATTGTTTGCCTATATATATCAGGTAAAATGTAGCTACTTTTTAATTCATTTTGGGAGGACCAGTGAGTTAAGTAATTAAGAGATTGGACATTAGCAATCCAGAGTTAGGAATTAAGCTGGTTTGCAAGTTTGAAAAGCAGCAAAAAAGAAAGAGCAGCAAATATGGGCAGTGACACAGCTACAGGGCAGATGTTGTCTACAGATAAAACAAAGCAGGCTGATTTCATATGAAAAATTCACTACTAATACACTTCTCCTCCTATAATCCTCACTGGCTATCAGCCAACATTGGGTGCTGGGAATATAGTTTTGCTCAACTTTTATCTACATTGATATATTATATGATGGTAACACAAATATTTCTATGACTTGAGATCCTACTACTAAAGCATCCTTGAAAGTCAGCAGCTAAAGTTCTATGTCATACTTTGAATATTTATTCATAATTATCTTTATTGGCTTTTAAGTTTTTGCTAGGTCATATCCTTTCCCTCTCCCTTTTAAAAACAGTGTCAGTTTTATTCACCCACAAAATGCTTATAATCATTCCTACAATCTTTTTTTTTTTTTGGCTGGGGCTGGGTTTGAACCCACCACCTCCAGTATATGGGGCCAGCGCCCTACTCCTTTGAGCCACAGGTGCTGCCCATTCCTACAATCTTTATAAACCAGATGTCTTTCTTCAGATTTCTAATTCCTTCCCAGTTTCCTTTCTTTTTAAAAATTTCTGCTATTCATTTTAGTGTTCCTTTTCCTGCCTTCCTTCTAATAAAAACCACTACCTTGCTTAACATGTCTGTCCTTGATCAAAATTCAATTCTTTGTATCTTAAACATTTTACAGCAAAGCAAAATCCCTCAAAGTAAGACACATACGACCATCACAGAGAGTCAACAAAGATGTGATATCCAAGCCAGCCCTTAACCCTCCCCAAGGTGATTCCTTCAGGGGAGACAGGAGGTAGAGGGGGACAACACTAACACCAGACTACACTCTATATTTAACCTTATTTCACTAGGTCAAGCCAGTTTTCAATTTTCCATCTGGACATTCCAACTATTTTCCCAAAGTATCCAAGGAAATCATCAGATTTGAGGTACTCTGAAATCTCCTTCAAGATAGTTTTGGCTTTAAAAGAATTCGCCATTCACTGGCCTGCATACCTTAAAAATCACTTTATAGGAAATCTGATTCTTAGAGAAAAATGGTACTAAAAATAAGCATTTTAAAATAGTAACTTCTCTCCTTAGAAGAGAGCTCAGGAACCTTTCTTTGGTAGGAAAAAAAACCTCTATTGTATGTTTGTGTATGTTCTCTCATTTTATCAACACAATAACCCCATGTTCATAGAGCTGTTACTATCTCCATTTCACCAGTGAGAAAGACTGAGATCATAATTTGCTCAAGATTACCCAGAAAATAAATGGTGTATTAAAATCACCTGTAACTATAATTCAGGCCTTTAGTGTTACTTAGCTTCTTTTTTAGTACATCCAACTGCCTAACAACTTACTTTTGCTTGGCAAAGAGAAATAGTTGTATTTTTTTTTTTTTTTTTTTTTTGAGACCGAGTCTTATTTTGTCACCCTCAGTAGAGTGCTGTTGTGTCACAGTTCACAGCAACCTCAAACTCTTGGGCTTAAGTGATTCTCTTGCCTCAGCCTCCCAAGTAGCTGGGACTACAGGCGCCTGCCATAACACCCGGCTATTTTTTTTCTGTTGCGGTTGTCATTGTTATTTAGCTGGCCTGGGCCAGGTTTGAACCCACCAGCCTTGGTGTATGTGGCCAGCACCATAACCACTGTGCTACGGGCTCCACCCGAGAAAGCTTTAAATAGACTAGGAAAATGTTCTTTGAATTATAAAACTTGATGTATTTTATTCATTTAACACCTACTATGTAATAATAAATGAAACTTTTAAAAAAATTGAAAGAAATGATGGCCAATCGGTGAGAGAGGCAATGAAAATGAGAAGACATAACTTGAATGTTCTTCAAAGTCCTGAGAAGCATAAATTTCCTTTTTGTTGTTGTTAAGCAGGTCCCGCAGGGTTGGAGCCTACCACCCCTGATGCACAGGGTACTCTTAAGGTAGAGAGGAGACTATGGAAGACACCTTTCCCCTAGAGGAGCTGCCTCACTCATGGTGACCCTTTTTTCTAAGCACTATGTAATTCTCAACCCCATGCCAAGTAATATTTGTGCTATGTGACTATGAAACTCTTCCCCTGTCTTTGCTAAAGCTGGATATGTGACTCAGACAGAGATTGAATGTGTTCTCCTTGGAACTAGGAATTGGGAAAAAGAGTGTCAAGTTTGACTAAGGCTGCAAACTACCTCTATGTGCTCTCTCAGTCTATAGGAAAAAGCAGTCAGCAAAGAGAAGCAAAGACAGAATGAATGTGCTGCTCTGTGTGAATCTGACCCAAGAGGTAATATAACCCCACACCCCTCAGCAGAGAGAGAGAGAGAGACTCTGCCTGGAGGGTTCTTGGGCTTTCCTGTCCCCTGAGTACTGCTTCCCTAGGCTCGTAAGAATCCCTGGGCCTCTACAGCAAAATGACCCCTCCTTCTTGTGAACTTACTTTTTTAACTGATTTGTGAAAACTGTAACAAAAATAATCTTACTCAAGACAGTAAAAATGTTTGCATTAAAAATCAAAAGTGCAGATATCTACAGAATTTATTATAAAAGAAGATATTGCAGAATGCCCAAAGCTTCAAAAAATCCCATTTGCCCAGCAGTTCTCAACCCACAGGTTTTCAACCCATTGAGCGGTTCTCAACAACCCACAGGAACTGTATTAAAGGGCCACGGCATTAGAAAGGTTGAGAACCACTGCAGGGAGAAAAGTCCACACTGCTACATGGCAGGGTCATATTAACTTTTATAGGGAAAATGGCTATTTTCTAGGAGTGATATTTCTGTGTCCTTTTAAGCCTGAGAACCTTATTGCAATTTACAGCATAATCTGGATCAAGTCTTGTTATCTAACCAAGTCTATGAAAATTAACCAAAAACCTACTAACCATGACAAGGAAACAACTAAGTCAAGTCAATCTTGTTTTGAAACATAACAATGTGAATTTACTGTCATTTCTTGAACTTTCTTAAATCCTAGGTAAACCACTGAGCTTCAGTGTGAGACTCAAACTCTATCAGAGGTGACTCATCTGTGGCCTACAGGCCACATGCTTTGTAAGGACTTTTTTTTTTGTTTGTTTGTCTGTGGTGTTGGATATCACAAAAAGTAGGAACAGACCTTTTTTGCTAATCAGCTTTTATTAGTGTTTTTGTATTTAATGTGTGGCCCAAGATAATTCTTATTCTTCCAATGTGTGGCAGAGAAAATAAAAACATGGAAACCCGTGCACATGCTTGGGGAGAGCATGAAAACAAAGGAAACTGGCTGGAGAAGTAGGCCCCACAAGGAGGCAACACAAGGAGTTTTGATCTAACTTCTAAATTAGAGGTGGAAAAATAAACAGAAACTTTGAAGACTGACTCCAATCTCTCCATTCCATACATGAAAAGACTGAAAACCAAGAAAGGTTTCTTAGTTGGTTTATTTATATTTGCCAATAAAATCATGTTGAGAATGTGCTCCATGCTTAGGACTATGGCTGGCATTAGAATCAGCAGAGTATTCAGCTGAACCACCTTTAGATACTGCAAATACGAAGTCCACAGGCTTAAAATAGCCCACATTTTTGTTTTTGTTTTTCATGGTGATCTTGGGGGAGAAAAGATACAAATTTGTTGCTAAGATTCACATAAAATTCCAAATTCCTAGTTTCTCTGGGGAAACCCAAAAATTTGGCCTCTGGGGTCAACTCTGGCTGGTACTGTGTCATAGACTGCCTCTTGTCACTGGGCATATACTTCCTAAAGTACCCAGCTGGCTGCATCACTTATTTTCCTTCCAGGCCTGTCTCCAGTACGCAGCCATCATTATGTCTCCTTTGTTTTCCTAAATCTCTTCTCCCAAATGAAAAACCATCAAATATTTTAAAAGCCTGTTATGAAAAAATTTTAAAGCAAGTCGTATTAACTACAGGCATATTCTACAGAAATACAATGTATTAATGTGGTGTCCAGTTTATTCTCTCTCTTCTGACCCAATTCCACCTTGGTTTCACTCTGACAGGCTTTTGTCTTCACAATACAAATTTAAGAATGACGCTATACTCCACACAACCTGTTTTTTCAAGAGGTACCCTCTCTTCAAAGGTTTCTGCACCTGCTAAGCTACCCTGACTGTTCTCAGAATCACTCCACTAAGCAGCAAGTGAGCATCTGAAAACATACCAGCAGAGAAGCCAAGACCAATTACAAGGAAGGGTTCCAGTAATTCTGGCCTAGGTTTCAGGAGTACATTTAAGTCCCTGCAGTCAGTCTTAGAATTTTCCAAACCCTTCATGGAACTTCTCACATAGAGTCTTATATTTAAAGGAGCTCTGTTATCTGACAGCTTCTACATACCTACACAACATTCAGTTCCTTTTCCTCTCTTTGAATGAATGCAACGTAACTGTCTCTTACTCCTTTGCCATTTTGAGACACATAGTTCTCTCATTGCAAGCTTCATCTCTCCCAGGCTTCATTAGAGGTTAACTAGGCTCTCACTCCTTTTAGCTCAGAGAGGTCAGCAAGCCATTTTTCATATCATTTGTGACTACTGTTGTGTACACCATTCCTCTATTAGCCTAAAAGGAAACTAAAAATATAATAAATTTTCCAGTAGTTTTCCGATTTGTAACTGTGCAAAACTTTGGCCAGGTATGTAGATCTGAAGGTAAATTTACAAGAGCATGTAATAATAACAGTAGTAAAAGCTGACATTCACTGAACACTTACTGTGTGCCCTGTATTAACACAGTGAGCCTTTACATGCATCATCTCACTTAATTCTCTCATCTATAGTGGAGGAACTCATACTGTGCTTCTTTAACTGAGCGGAGGTAAGAGGGAGTCTGTAGGATTGATGAGAGGAAAGTAGGTTGGAGGAAAGAGAAGATTTCTCCCCCAATATTCTTCCAGGGACACATGAATCTATTACTAGCCTAAAGTCATAAAATTCTAAAAGTCATATAAATGTCTTCAGTTAAGTCATTCTTTGCTAGTCCAACATGTTGCTTTAGGAAACATGTTGAATGAATGAATAGCTAGCAAGCATTTCACTCTAAGGCCATACTTATTAACACTACCAATAATAACAACTTTCATGGAGTGCTTGCTCTGAACCAGACCCTATACTAAATTATTTTCACCATAGTCCTATGAAAAGGACTTACTTGTGATGAAATGGAGGTCTGTAGCAAATAAATGGCTTGCCTGAGGTCACTACTAAGTGGCTTACAGTAAAGGTAGTGACTAGAGGGATAAACGTGTAATGTTTGTTAACAATGCTTGTAGGATTTTTAATTATTCTACCTTTCCTCTTTAAATATTAACTACTAAAGGCAGGCTGGGCAACCTAGAACAAATTTCATTCTCTTCTCTCAAATATCTGGGGAAAATTCTTCCTCTTCAAAATAATTTGTGACAGAGATTGCCAATGCTTACCTATATCCACATTCTTCCTGAGCACACAATTTGACAAAATTTCCCAATATTCATTGCAGTAAGGTATAGATGTGCAACTGAGTCCAAAATATGAACAGAAATGTTGGGTGCCACTTCTAGGCTTGATCCTTGGTCTTTCATACCCTCTGCTGGCCAGATGTAGATTGCTCCACACACCTAGAGGAAGGCTGAGCAACAAAATTTCACTCCTGAATGACTGGGGGGAGCAAGTGTTTCCTTGTCAACCCACATTGAGCGGTGACATGAGTGAGAAATAAACATGTATTGTGTTAAACTAAGGAAATTTTGGGTAGCCACAGTAGTCAGCATACCCTAATACAGTATTATTTTTGTTATTATTATTGTCATCATAATTTTAATCAACAGCAACAGCTATAATTTACTGAAGGTGTTCTAACAGGCAATATGATAAGTCTTTATATTATTTATATTATTTTACAAACTTTTCAGTATGAGGTAGATAGTATCTGTATTTTATGGGTGATAAAATCAATGGTCAGAGACCAATAATCTTTTCCTCCCGTGAACATTTAGTACATTTATAATCTGAAACATTTATTTCATAATTAATTATGTAATACCTTATTTTATATACTACATTGATAGGATAAGCAGTTTTTACTTCCTTGGGTGATTTTTCCTGAACTCACACCTTGTTTCCTTCATCTGGATAAAAAAAGCTAAGGAAAGGGAGTTGGTCTTACAACTTTTTTATTCTATATCATTTCACATACTGTCTCATGAATATACAGACTAATTGATAGATATAAATATATCTTTTATATTATTTCTCATTTGCTTTCTCTCCATACATGGAGAGAAAAGCCTCCATAATTGACCATTCCTTTAAGTTGACCTAATTTTCATAGACAAGACATGTACCAAATATACACATCAATACAGTCGGTCTAGTTCCTTATGTTGACCACCTCTGTATGTTAACCAGTTTGTTGCAGTCCATCGGTGGTCAATTTACAGGGATTCTACTACATATATGTGTGCTTGTGTGTGTGCGTAAATACACCTCATACAAACACATATATAGTGTTGTGGGCAACAGGCTTTTTGAGTAAATCTGACCAAGAAAATTGGCTTATGTTTCATGAAGTGTTGCTTAGTATACTATCTATTTTGGACTTATCACTTAATGTCTGTCACTACTGCAATTTTCAACATTACAATTACATGTATTAATGTACATGAACACTTAGCACAGTGACTGACATACAGTCAATAGTCAATAAATGATTAATTTCTCTTCTCTTCCATCCTAATAGCTACTTAAAGTACAATAATATGTTGCTTAAGGAAAACAAAGGTGATAAAGAGAAAAATGTTAAGCTGTTAAATAGAGGATGGTTTTAATTACAAAGAACATTTTTCTAACTGGGAGGAAGACTATCTAAAATGTTAGAAGCCAGAGCCAAATGAAGATCAACTGCCAGTTAAAAAATTATTTTATTCATAACAATCTGTCCTGAGAAGCTAAAGAGTCACTCCCTTACCTTCATTGCTGGTGAACTGCAAAGCAGTATCCTGGGGCTCACCTTCTATTTGCTCAGTTCCAGAGGTTTGGCCATATGGGATTTTCTAGAGCCATTTGCCATTATTTGTAGCCAAACACTAACATGCCTTCTTACAGATCCTGGAATATCATCTATATTTTGTTAGAAAACACTCTGGCACGTGAGGAAAATCTGTTCTTTCTGAGGCTGTTTGCTCCCAGGCTTTACCTGTCGATAGAACTCCATTCCCTACTCAAGACATTTGAAGAATGTTATTAACATTATGCAGACACAGGATTTTATATGGTAGCATTTCATATTAACGATATATGGTAATCTTGTGACATGAGCTTTACATTATGTAATTAATGTAAATGTTTCCACTGCTGTTCATTTAAATATCATATTCCTCTTTCTTTGAAGAGTTATTACAAAATGAAATGGATATGAATGTGGTTACTTTATTTGATATAGTTAAAGTATATATTTGGACTTCTTAATTTTGCTCATTAATCAACCATAGTATCTACTGTGTTGATGGGATAGACTTTTCCCAGGGTAATTTTCCCTTTAACATCACAGTATCATCCTTAACAGTAGGCAATAAGGTTAATGCTATAATCAGCTATTACGTCTGCATATTCGATTTTAGCTGCTGTTCAAATACAGCAACACAGAGTATGGAACTCTCAAGCTAGAAAAACATGGTTTTAAAAATTAGTGAATCAAACACCTGGTAAAAACTTAAAAAAAAATACTATTTTAAAAATAAAATTATTTTTTGAATGCTAAGTGAAAAAAACCAAAAGATCACATTTATGTAACATTCCCAAAATGGCAAAATTATAGAGAACAGATGAGTTAGTGGTTGCCAGGAGTTAGGAACTGTGAGAGTAACAGGAATGAGCTATAAAGAGGTAGCACGGGGTAGATCTCTGCAGAGACAGAATGGTTCTGTTCTTGACCATGGTAGTAGTTACATGAAAATACATACACAAGTAAGATGAGAAGATACACACTTTATGCCAAGGTTCATTTCTTGGTTTTGATATCGTACAATAGTGAGGTTAAGATATAATCAATGAGAGAAACTGGGTGAAGAGTAACCAGAAACTCTCTGGGCTATCTTTGTAACCTCCTGTGAATTTACAATTATTTCAAAATAAAAAGTTAAAAAATAGCTAAAAGCATGTTTAATTATAAACACATTTCACAGGATAATTTATTCAGCTTGAAGATTAAATAATACCAAAGCCTATGCAAACATTTTTATCATCTGACTTTGCATTTTGTACATAAAGGAACTACCAATTATCTTGATAGAGGCAAGAAAGGAGTGAAAATAGAGGTTTTGGAGTTGATTTTGCTGTCAGAATGCTTACTGTTCAGGAGGATGTCAATAATAGAATATTTTGGCAGCCAACATCTGGATGTCTTACAAAGGAACAGGTAGTGTACAGCATGGTAGTATACAGCATGCAAAAAATAAAGACACGCATTTAAAAACTTCTTATATCTTAAAGTCTATAAGATTTTGCCATTAAAAAAAAGAAAGCCGAGTGGTGCCTGTGGCTCAAAGGGGTAGGGCACCAGCCCCATATACCAGAGGTGGCAGGTTCAGACCCAGCCCTGGACAAAAACTGCAAAAAAAAAAAAAAAAAAGAAAGCCAAGGAACTGATACTTTAAAGCATCTTCTGTGGGGTTTGTGGGCTAATCAAGATGTCATTGTGCACATGATTATATATAATTTGCAAAATACATTATTAGATTTATGTGATTACCAAACAATAGATATTTTTTAATGTACACATGGTAATAGTTTCCATAATTCAAACATCTCTCTAATTAAATTAATATAAATCACTGCAATATGCCAATAATAAATAAGAGACAAAAAGAATTCCAGAAGCTGGAAGATGCAAATTAAACAAAGCCAGTTTAAGTTATTTTCACTAGTGTTTTAGACAAAGATCTTTTTATCACTGGTTGAAATGTAACATTCTGTGACTACATCACAAATATGACCCCCAGATTCCCTCTGTCTCACATCCATGTGGGCTCAACCCTGGTTCATCATGACTTGAAATCTAAAGAGAGGTTGGCAGCACTTCATAAATACCTTCCTGTTCGTTCCCTTCTACAGTGATGCAATTTGACCTACATTTTCAGTGTCCATTGAAACTTCGTGGGAGGGGGGAAGAGGAGAGTTTTTCATTTCTCCTACCCTCTGATTAAGTAGGACAGCAAATGCCACTAGAGGGACTGCTACTGGGCAGAAGCAAAGGGGAAAAAGAGTCATGCCAGTAGGAAATTCCACAGGAGGACATTCAGAAGTACTGCATTCTCTGATTCTGCAAACAGTCACGGCTTTATAAGACAACAGCAAGGAAGAATTGCCCCACTTTACACCATAATCAGCACGGAACACCAAGGGCTATTTTATTTACTTCAGGCTGCCAGTACACTAAAGATTAAGCTTAAACTATACACTCTTGTCAGTCTTTTTTTAAAAATAAACTTTTAATTTTAGAATGCTTTAAATTTAGAGGAAAGTTGCAAGGATGATAGAGTTCTTATAACCCACACCCGGTTTTCCCTATCATTAATCTCTTATATAAATATGGCACGTTTGTTACAGTTAATGAACCAATACAAACATATTTTTATTTTCTTCCAGCTTTATTAAAGTATAATTGACAAATAAAATTGCATATATTCATGGTATAAACATGATGCTTTGATATATGTTTATATTGTGAAATGATTAGATCAAGGTAATTAACATATTCATCACCTCCCATACTTATCATTTTCGGGGAATGAGAACATAAAATCTACTCTTAGCCAGGCATGGTTACTCAAGCCTGTAATCCTAGCACTCTGGGGCTCAGTGCCTGTAGCTCAAATGGCTAGGGCACCAGCCACATACACCGGAGCTGGCAGGTTCGAATTCAGCCAGGCCCACCAAACAACAGTGACAACTATTACAACCAAAAACAAACAAACAAACAAACAAACAAACAACAACAAAAAAAAAACCTGGGCATCGTAGTGGGAGCCTGTAGTCTCAGCTACTTAAGAGGCTGAGGCAAGAGGATTCCTTAAGCCCAAGAGTTTGAGGTAAGCTGTGACACCATCGCACTCTACTCAGGGCGATAGCTTGCAACTGTTTAAAAAAAAAAAAAATCCTAGCACTCTGGGAGGCCAAGGTGGGTGGACTGCTTGAGATCAGGAGTTTGAGACCAACCTGAGCTAGAGCGAGAACTCGTTTCTAAAAAAAAATAGCCAGGTGTTCTGGCAGGCACCTGTAGTCCCTGTACTTGGGAGACTGAGGCAAGAGGATTGCTTGAGCCCAAGAGTTTGAGGTTGCTGTGAGCTATGATGTCATGTTGGCACTCTACTAAGGGCAACAAAGTAAGACTCTTTCTCAAAAAAAAAAAAAAAAAAAAATCTATTCTCTTAGCAATTTTCAAGTATATAGTAAAAAGTTCTTTTTGAAGTATACATTATTAACTATAGTCATCCTGCTATACAATAAATCCCCCAAACTTAATCATCCTAACTAAAACTTGTACTTTTTGACCAATATCTCTGTTTTCCCCACCCTCCATTCTCAGCCCCTGGCAACTATCATTTCACTCTCTGCTTCTTTGAGTCTGCTTTTTTAGATTCCTCATATAAGTGAGATCATGAAGTATTTGTCTTTCTATACCTTTCTCACTTAATATCTCCAGCTTCATCCATGTTGTGCAAATGACATGATTTCCTTTTTTAAGGCTGAATAGCATTCCATTGTAGATTATACAACATTTTCTTTATCCATTCATCCATTGATGAACATAAAAACTGACTCTGTATCTTGGCTATTGTGAATAATGATGTGATGAGCAGATATCTCTGCGACATATCTCATTTCCTTTGGATACATACCCAGACCATATCACAGTTCTATTTTTAATTTTTTTGAGGAAACTCCATACTGTTTTCCATTACAAGAATACTAATTTACATTCCCACAATAGTGTGCAAACTGTTGTCCTTTTGGTAACAGCCATTCTAACAGAAATGAATTCCCTGATAACTGGTGATGTTTTTACACTAGTCATGTTTTTACATACCTGTTGACAATTTACAAGTCTTCTTTTCAGAAATGTCAGTTCAGGTCCTTTCCCTTTTTAATTTTATTTTTAGGGTTTTTTTTTTTTTTTTTTTTTTGTAGAAATGGAGCCTCATTTTACTGCCCTCAGTAGAGTGCCGTGGTGTTACACAGCTCACAGCAACCTCCAACTCCTGGGCTTAGGCAATTCTCTTGCCTCAGTACTTTATTTTTTAGTTTTTGAGACAGACTCTAACTCTGCTGCCCCAGGCTAGAGTGCTCGGGCATCACAGCTCACAGCAACCTCGAACTCCTGGGCTCAAAGAATCCTCTTGCCTCAGCCTCCCAAGCAGCTGGGACTATCAGAGTGTGCCATCATGCCTGGCTAATTTTTTCTATTTTTAGTAGAGACTGCGTCTTGGTCCTGCTCCAGCTGGTCTCAAACTTCTGAGCTCAGGCAACCACCCACCTGGGCCTCCCAGAGTGCTAGGATTACAGGTGTGAGCCACTGTGTTCTGCCCCTTTCCTATTTTTTAATCAGGTTATTTGTTTTCTTGCTATTGAGTGTTTGAGTTTCTTATATGTTTTAGATATTCATCCTTTATCAGATATATAGGTTTGCAAATATTTTCTCCCATTCTGTAAATTATCTCTTCACTTTGTTTCTTTTGTTGCACAGAAACTTTAGTTTCACACAATCCAATTTCTTAATTTTTCCTTTTGTTACATGTGCTTTGAAATAAAAATTCATTTCCCATACCAGTGTCAAGAATCTGTCTCAGCTCAGCACCCGTAGCACAGTGGTTACAGTGCCAGCCACATTCACCAAGGCTGGCAGGTTCAAACTTGGCCCAGGCTAGCTAAACAACAATGACAACTGCAACAAAAAGTAGCCAGGCGTTGTGGTGGGCGCCTGTAATCCCAGCTACTTGGGAGGCTGAGACAAGAGAATCTCTTGAACCCAAGAGTTTGAGGTTGCCGTGAGTTGTGATGCCATGGCACTGTACCAAGGGTGACATAATGAGACTCTGTCTCAACAACAACATGCTGTCTCTTTCCTTCCTTTCCACATTGTACCTTTTCAAAGGAGGTTACAAGGCACAGTTCATGCTTAAGGGATGGGCAGTTACATCCCATCTCCTTGGGGGGGTTATCTGTATAAATCATTTGGAATCTTTCTACACAAAAGATTTAGCTATTCTACCATTTGCTTATTTATCATTTCTATCAGTATGGGCTTATGGATATTTGTTTTATATCATTATTTTATATGTATATTACATGTAATTTATGTTTACATATCTGTTATTAGTCTTTATATATGTACATTGTATATTTAATTTACATTTATTCATATTTTTGGTTACATTTGAGCATTGGGGGCTCTTTCTTTTGGCTTGTAGGCTTCTTTGACATATTACACTATTGTGTGGTTTATATGTATCGTTAGCACTTCCCTGCTTTCTGGCACTAAAAGATATCCCATCTTCTTTATTCCATCTTTCAGCCATAGAATCAAGTCATGTCTAATTTCTTTTACTGGAGAATGGCATTATAAACTAAGATCTAGGGCTGAGTGAGGTGGCTCATGACCATAATCCTAGCACTCTGGGAGGCCAAGGTGGATGGATTGCTTGAGCTCAGTAGTTGGAGATCAGCCTGAGCAAGAGCAAGACCCAGTCTCTAAAACTAACCAGGCATTGTGGTGGGCACTTGTAGTCCCAGCTACTCAGGATGTTGAGGCAAGAGGATCACTATGGCACTCTAGTGAGGTGGACAAAGTGAGATTCTGTCTTTAAAAAAAGAAAAAAGGGAGGGATGGAGGGAAGGCAGGAAGAAAAAATGAAAGGAAGGAAGAAGAAAGATTGATTCTAAGATTTGGCCACTGGGTCTTAATCGTCTTTTAATGTTTGCTACTTTAAAGTTTCTGCGTGAACTACTTCTGTAGCAAATCAACACAATTATCTCTTTAAGTATCTTCATTCTGTGGCATAACATGATAAATCGTGAAGAGGATACATAGTAATTGTGCTGACATCTGGTTACCTTTCAAGTTGGATATGGCAAATAAATGTCATAATAAAGTTCTCCCAGAAAAAAGAATAAGGATTTTTCTGTTGTTGAAGGAAGAAAGAGGAAATCTAGAATTAAAAGCTGCTTGTTTGCTATTCTATGCAATAAGGTCTCCTCCCTATTCCACTTGCCATTAAATGGTATTTCCTTTATGTTAACTCTTAATTATCTGAGCTAAAGGAAAATAAAAAAATAAAATTTTAAAAAAGAAATCCATCCATATATATATTTATAAGGCACCAGCAGTTAACGGATACAAGAAATACCAATGTAGGGAGGTTGACCAATTCCCTACACTGACCACCTTCACATGTTGCCCTAACCTTCATAGATGAGACATGCACCATGTACACATCAGTAGAGTAGGCCCCTCTGGGTGTTGACCACTTCATTCCAGTCCCTCAAGTGGTCAGCTTACAGAGGAGGGGCTATTGGTGTTTTTAAAAATCAGGCTGGCGTCTCACGGTCTGTGGCTCAAGTGGCTAAAGCGCCAGCCACATACACCTGAGCTGGCGAGTTCAAATCCAGCCTGGGCCAGCCGAATAACAATGATGGCTGCAACCAAAAAATAGCCGGGCGTTGTGGCAGGCACCTCTAATCCCAGCTACTTGGGAGGTAGAGGCAGGAGAATTGCTTGAACCCAGGAGTTGGCGGTTGCTGTGAGCTGTGATGCCACAGCACTCTACCCAGGGTGACAGCTTGAGGCTCTGTCTGGGTATGATGGCTCATGCTTGCAGTCTTAGCTACTTGGGAGGCTGGGGTGAGAGGGTCCCTTTAGATCAGGAGTTCAAGATTACAGTCAGCTATGATCACACCACTACAGAGTGAGACCCTTGCGATCTCGGGTACCTCTCACTACCCCGAGCAGGCTGGGGACCCCTGGACCCGGCGCAGCAGATCCGGGTTCCCCCACCCCAAGGAAAATAAAAATATGAGATCTGGCTTGGCATCACATTAGTGAAGACTTAATGGTAGCTAGACCTACTTACATATGGCTTGCATATTTTAATGGTACAACTGCTTTTTCTTTATTAAGAATAAACTGATCAAACACAAGGACAAAGCTGGGAGCTTACAGGCTGTAAGCAGATTTTTAGAGATAACTAAATTATACAGACCGAAGTTAATTCCATGCAGCACACATTGCACAATTTTTCAACTCAGATTCAACCAAATCTCTAGTCTGTGTGAAATGGCCTATTTGGACTATTTTCTTCAGTAGAAAACAGGCTGGAACTGGTATCTTATATTGCTTTTCTCAATCTTTTTGCTTAATCTGAGTAAGTTTCAATAAACATTTATTGAGCTCTACTATGCGCCAGGCAGCATATTATGCCTGGTGATTCCAATTAATCCAATAATTTAAAAAAATTAAGATCCCTGTTTCCATTTTTGCCTTCCAGCAGAGCTGCTAAAGTTGATGCAAAATGAGTCAAGTCTTTACAATATTAAAGGAAAAAAGGTTTAGAGAAGCACATGGCTGACTGTCCATGTCCCATAGCTGTCTATTAACATTTTAGGAAAAAAAGGATCATGATCTTTTTTTTTTTTTTTGTAGAGACAAAGTCTCACTTTATTGCCCTTGGTAGAGTGCTGTTGTGTCACAGCTCACAGTAACCTCCAGCTCTTGGGCTTAGGCAATTCTCTTGCCTCAGCCTCCCAAGTTGCTGGGACTACAGGCACCAGCCACAATGCCCAGCTATCTTTTTGTTGCAGTTTGCCCAGGGCTGGGTTTGAACCCGCCACCCTGAGCATACGGGGCCAGCGCCCTACCCACTGATCCACAGGCGCTGCCCAGGATCATAATCTTTATCTGTAAAATAGATACTATATAATCAAATCTACCTCTTGGAGAGAATGCATGCAAGGACTTCTGCCCCCCAAATGGATTCCAAATTGGGACTTTAGGCTTCTAAAGTATTTTTACCAAATAAAACTCAACAAGACCTCCTCACGGCGTTCAGCAGAAAGTAGCAACACCTTGGCCCAGCCTGCAAGGATCTTCACTCTCTGGCCCCTAACATAAAGTTCTAAGCTCTGTGGAATGCTCCAAAAGTTCTCTTAAAAAACTACAGGATGCTTCTAGATGCAACTAACCCCATATTCTCACTCCCTAAAATTGGTTTAAGAGACCTCCAGCCTGCTCCTTCATAACAGTCAGCATGGGCATGGGATACTACCCTGTACCAAGAATCTTTTGCCATATAGGATTTACCCCCCAGACAGTCACAAACAGACACGGCTGAGAGCAATCCCTTTTTGAAATTAAACAGACCAGAGTTTACTTTTTTTTTTTTGAGACAGAGTCTCAAGCAGTCGCCCTGGGTAGAGCGCTGCAGCATCACAGCTCACAGCAACCTCAAACTCTTGGGGTCAAGCGATCTTCTTGCTTCAGTTTTTCTATTTTTAGTAGAGATGGGGGTCTCACTTTTGCTCAGGCTGGTCTCAAACTTGTGACCTCAAGCAATCCACCTGCCTCAGCCTCCCAGAGTGCTAGGATTACTGGTGTGAGCCACCGCGCCCGTCCACAAACCAAATTTAAACCAGAGTTTAAATTCTGTTTTCTACTTATAAACTGTGTGACCCCAAGCAAGTCTTTTCACTTCCCTCATGAGGTTTTAGAAGATAATGCAGAGCATAGTGTCTGGCACATACTAAGTGCTCAATAAAAGCTAGCCCTTTCATCATTATTCCCTTTCTACAAACAATAAATTGAGGCTCCAAGAAGTAAAATACTAAAGGTCACAGAGCCAGTGGGTGGAAGGAATCAGGGCTTGGAATCAGTTCCTTTTCCTTCCTTTGTTTTTCTCTATTGAGCGCCATCCTTGGAACTGAGGAGACAGCTATGAACTCTGCTCCCATGAGGTTTACACTCTACTAAGGAAGACATTTTCAGAAATAAATTGAAAGGGTACTTGAGCTACAGCTCTATGAAGCAAGTGGCTCACTTCTCTGCTGCCAGAGCAGTTCCTTCACCTGAGGCGGACCCCACGTCCCAGGGTATGAGCTGGCGCCCCTGCAGCTGCTCCCCGCAGCCATCCTCCTGCTCCTGCAGCTCCAGCACCGTGATAGTATACAAGAAATAGAGGAACTAGAGACCAGTGGACTTTATGAAGACAGTGGGTATTCTTCATTTTGTCAACAAAGTGGTCTCAATGAACACGAAGAAGGTAGCATTCCCCTGAAGGAAAATTTCAGTGACAGTTCACAATCCTGCCTGTTAGATACAAAGCCCAGACCAGTATCCCAACAAAAATTTGTTGCCAATTCTCCATTTTCAAAAAGTCATTTGTTCAACATTAAAAAAGAATGCGAAAAGAAATCCAAGAAAAGATTGGGAGATGCTGAAGGCAACTATAGCCAGTGGAAATTTTAGACTACAGAATATAATTGGCAGGAAAATGGGCCTAGAGTACGTAGATATTCTCAGTGAACTCTTTCGAAGAGGACTTAAACATCTTCTAGCAAATATTTTAACACAGCTCAGTGATATGGACTTAATCAATGTGTCTAAAGTGAGCACTACTTGGAAGAAGATTCTAGAAAATGATAAAGGAGTATTCGAGATGTATAATAAAGCCATGCAGAGAGTTACTGAAGGCAACGTACTTTTCAGCACATGCTTCAACCAGAGATTATGTTATGCTCAGAATCCCACTGGCTTCTGTTCAAGATGCAGCAGCTCAGACTCCTTTCCCAAAAGATGCTCAAACCAAGTTATCCAGTCAAGGTGATCAGAAGGGTTCTACTTACAGCCGACACAGTGAATTCTCTAAGGTTGCTAAGACTTTGAAAAAGAACGAAAGCCTCAAAGCTTGTATTGGTTGTAATTCACCTGCAAATTGTGATGGCTACTTAGAGTGAGCAACCTGCAAACGGGAAGGCTGTGGATTTGATTATTGTACAAGGTGTCGTGTGATTATCATAACACGAAAGACTGTTCGAATGGCAAGTTCCTAAAAGCCAATTGTAAAATGGGTCCCCTGCCTGGTACTAAAAAAAGGAAAAAGAATTTACGAAGATTGTGACCTCTTATTAAAACAGTTGTTAGTGATCATGAATATTAGTTAGAAAAATTAGGTTTTAACTTAAAATAATAAAAATATATTGTGATTTTCAAATATACATTGAAATTTTTTCTCAATGGATAAAGAGGATACACCACCTCTTAAAATATTTTACAATTTAATGTGAAAAAGTTTAAAATTCTCAGTGCAAATCAGAAAATTTAAATATTTTAAGATAAAAGGAAAAGTAATCTGGTATTTGTGATACAGAAGTAAAATGATGCAATTTTATGGTAAAAGAAGGCTGTGTAATTTTACCTTTGACAATCTTAAATATAAATAAGGCGTACCATCTATTGGCAATTAAGACATTTTATTAATCTTACCAAATTAATACTAGCTGAAATATCAATTTCTAGATCCTATTAATTTAAATGTCTTGTCTCCTTTCTTAACCTTTTTCAATGTATATATCTCCCAAGAAAGTATCCTTTGTAAAATGTGCTTGCTTTATTTCTGTTATCTGTGTTTTATTATTTTTGTATACATATATTTTTGTATTTTTATGTCTTTTGTATATACATATAAAAATACATTTTGTTTATCAATAAAATTGTGAGCTTAATTAAAAAAAAAAAGGGGGGGTACTTGAGAGAAGGGCAAGGGGGCTGAATACATAGGGTTTTAGGCAAGTATTAAGATCACTCACTGTAGGTTGGGCATGGTGGCTCACGCCTGGAATTGTAGCACTCTGGGAAGCTGAGGTGGGTGTATTCTTGAGCTCAGGAACTGAAGACCAGCCTGACCTAGAGCAAGACCCTATCTATGAAAAAAATAGCTGGGCATTGTGGCAGGTGTCTATAATCCCAGCTACTGGGAAGGCTGTGGCAAGCGATTTCTTTCTTTCTTTTTTTTTTTTTTTTTGCAGTTTTTGACCGGGGCTGGGTTTGAACCTGCCACCTTCAGTATATGGGGTCAGCGCCCTACTCCTTTGAGCCACAGGTGCCACCCAAGTGGATTTCTTGAGCCCAAGAGTTTGAGGTTGCTATTGTGAGCAATGATGCCATGGCCCTCTACCAGGGGAAAGAAAACGAGACTCTATCTCAAAACAAACAAAACAACAACAATAACAACAACAACAACAACAACAAAAACCATTCACTGCACTGTGCCTGGAAGGTCAGTGCTTATGTGAAGAGAGCACACAGACTTTTTTAATTTCAGGATATTAGGAGATACATATGATTTGTTCACATACTTTGTTTTTAGACAGATTGAGTCAAAGTTATAAACAGTATGCCTTTCATCCAGATAACGTGCACTGTACCCAATAGGTGTGAATTTATCCATTGCCTCCTCTCAGCTTGATTTTCACTGAGATTTACTTCCATATGTGCACTTAAGTGTTGATTGATTAGTTCCAATTTGGTAATGATACATGTGTTTGTTTCTCCACTCCTTTTTTTTTTTTTTAAGAGTCAGAGTCTCATTTTATTGCCCTCAGTAGAGTGCTGTAGTGTCACAGCTCACAGCAACCTCCAGCTCCTGGGCTTAGGTGATTCTCTTGCCTCAGCCTCCCGAGTAGCTAGGACCATAGGCTTTGTTTCTCCACTCTTGTGATGTTTCACTTAGGAGAATGGTTTCATCTAGGTTGTCACAAAAGATTAGATGACCATCTTTTTTACGGCTGAGTAGTGAGTAGTATGCATGTACCATGGTATGCATATACCACAGTTTGTTAATCCATTCATGTATGTGTTGGTGGGCACTTGGATTGTTCCCACGTCTTTGCTGATTGCTACTTGTGAATTGTGCAGCTATGAACATTCAAGTACAGGTGTCCTTTTCATAAAGTGGCCTTTTTTCCTTTGGGATTGCTGGATCAAATGGTGGGACTACTTGACGTTCTGAGGTATCTCCACACAACTTTCTATAGAAGTTGTACAGGTTTGCAGTCCCACCAACAGTATAGAAGTTCCTTTCAGCATCCACACCAGCACTTGTTTTAGAATTCTTTTTAAATAAGAGCCATTCTCACTGGAGTTAGGTGACATTTCACTGTGGTTTGGATTTCCCTAATGATTAGGAATGTTGAGCATTTTTTCATGTGTTTCTTGACCATTAGACTATACTCCTTTGAAAATTTTCTTTTTGTCTTTTGCCCACTTTTTAAATTTTTAATTTTGAGACTGTGTCGCTCTCAGTAGAGTGCTATGGCGTCACAGTTCACAACAACCTCAAAGTCTTGGGCTCAAGCAATTTTCTTGCCTCAGCCTATCGAGTAGCTGGGACTACTGGCACCTACCACTATGCCCAGCTAATTTTTAGAGATGGCGTCTCACTCCTGCATAGGCTGGTCTTGAACCCGTTAGCTCAGGCAATCTATCCACCTCGGCCTCCCAGAGCGCTAGGACTACAAGCATGAACCAACGCACCTGGTGTTTCTTTTGCCCACTTTTTAATAAAGTTGTTTTATTTTTTCTCAGACTTGCTCTTTTGATAAGCTAAAAAACTGTTCCTATATATCTAGTGGGGCTAAGATTTTTTCTTATGAGTTCATCCCACTTTATATAGATCTGAAGAGATAATATGCAAGAATTTTTTTTTTAAGTTCCACTTTCGTTTTGCAATTTAACCTTTAACAACAACAACAAAAAAACCCCAATTTCTTCTACTTCTTTTTGGGGGTAGGGAGTCTTGTTATTTTGTCCAAGCTGGAGTGTATTGGTACAATCACATCTCATTGCAGTACTGCATTGGTAGGCTCAAGTGATCCTCCCACCACAGCCACTATGCTCTGCTACACACATACACACACACACACACACACACACACACACACACACACAGAGATATTTTTTGAGAGATGGGATCTCATTATGTTGCCCAAGCTGTTCTTAAATGCCTGGACTCTTGTGATCCTCCTGCCTTGGCCTCCCAAAGTGTTGGAATTACAGGTGTGAGGCACCAAACCCTACCACACCAAAGAACTCATTTTGTTAATGTGTCATGAAAAGCCCAAGTTTTATATTTTAAGATAAATTACTTGTACAATTCACATGCATATTTTTTAAATGTTAGTTTAATTTTAACCAAGAACAACATGCCCCAGTAGAAGGTCTTTTAGTGATTTTTTAATTCTTCTGAGAACTGCTCACATTCTCTCTTTGGATAATTACACTGGTAAGAGTAGGGCAAATCTTTAGGCTATTTATAATAAAAAACTGAATCGAGTCATAATCGATAGTTCACATGCTTTATGGTTTATTTTGGGATGCTGAGAGATGAGGATGATGCGATAAAATGATGAAAGATTAAGATATGGTATAGTTTTGTTTTGTTTGATCCCCTTTCTATCCCCAGACCAATTTTCCAGCACTCTGAGCTCTGTTCTATGTCCCAGGAAGCTGACTTCTATGGGCAGCATCACTGGGTTATTTGCTGGCCAGCTTCCAGGTAGGTTTAGCCAATAGGAGCCACTCTTGGAAAAAGATCAGACAGAAAGGAAAGAAAGTCAGGGAGAAAAGTATTGCTTCCTTGTTCCTTCCCTGCTCTGGGCTGCTTTTTCTACCAGTGGCTAAATCCCTCCAGTATGAAAGCTCCTGTCTGACAGCCCTTCCTTTCCCAACCCCAGCTCTCTCACTGGACTCCACTAACACTATTTCTTCTCTTTGCTCCTCCAGATCCAGCAGTGATAGCAGTTTGCTATTGCTGTTAGTTTCTGAATAGCAGAAACCTAATGTCACCCTTAACTCTGCCTGCCCCTCTGTAAATATTTTGTTCATTGAAGTCTCTTGAACCATTTGAATTGGACTCTTGTTTCCTGCCAGACCAAGGAATTCAGATCATACACTTGTAAAATCAGCAATCTACCTCCTCTAAATGTGAGCAGTTATCACAATGGTTATTCATCTTCCAGAGTAATTCTTTTACACCAAGCTCTGCCCCTGAGCTCTTATGTTTCTCAGGCAGAAATGACACCTTTTAAACTGGTCAATACCAGAGAATCTGATGGTGGTCCTGAAAGGCAGCTGGCAGAACAGAGAGGCTGACACTTGAAATTGTCTAGGCCAGAGTCTAATACATGCCAAGAACAAAATGTTTACAAAGAGATGCTACTTCCTCCTACTTCTGGGTTTGCTCTGGCTGAGTGCAAGGGATCAAAGTCAGCACTGTCTTTTCACACCTAATACCAAGAAGTTGTACCACTGCCTAGGGAAGTTACCCTATGTGTCACTTCACTTTGCTAGTCTTTCATACCTGAGGATCTGCTTACCACTGCCAAAAGTAGGCAGAAAGAGCGCCAACCATCTCATATTTTTAGCCACCTGCCCACCATCCTTCCTTCTTTCTCTTTTCATCCCTGGATAAATCTCCTGTACTAATGCAAAAGATGAGCAGGATGAGAAAATTCTGCTGTGCTCAACCTTGTCTGTCTCTTTAACAGTTCTGAGCAGATTAGCATTTTCTTTTCCACAGGAGAAGACTGGCATATGCTTATAACCATAATCTGCTCTGAGCTCCTTCTCTGGATTTTTTCTCCTACCAGTGCAACAGGATTTGAGGTTAGATGTTAATTGAAATCACTTGGAGTCTCTGAACACTCTACCTTGCTGTTACTTAGTGCAAGTAATCTGGACACTACTGTATTTCTGAATATTGGGACACTCTTTTGAACAAGAGCTGATCTAAAGAATTGATAAGAATTGATGTGGCTATGTCAATAAGCCACTCCAATAAGGTCTCCAAACTTCTTTCTCTGCAACCAGCAGGCATTCAGAACTGTAACGAAAAAGTTGCTAAAGTAAAGATGCAGGCAGATATAGAAAGCAGTCTGCAGAAAAGATACTCTACTACACTTCAGCCAAAGTTGGCCCAAGGGCCAGGTAGCTAGCTCTCTTCTTCCACATGGAGAAGCCCCACCCCATCAGCCTGAAGGCAATCCATAGCAAGCAGTCTGAGAAGTAGTGGGATTAGCAAAAGTGGTTCACACTGTGTATCCATTTCTTCCTCTCTTTCACCCTTATTTGTCAGCATTCATTTCAAAGTATATTTTATTGTGAAGCTCTATAAGCAGCGGGTAGATATACATCAAACGTTAATACTGGTACCTTTGGGTAGTAGAGGTATAGGTAATTTTTATTTCCTTTCATGTACCCGTGAAATTTTCTGAGTTTTCTACAAATACTTAGGATTTTTGTAGTCAAGAAAAAAAAAATTTTTTTTTTTTTTGCAGTTTTGGCCGGGGCTGGGTTTGAACTCGCCACCTCTGGATGGGGCTGGTGCCCTGCTCCGTGAGCCACAGGCGTGTCCCTCAAGATTTTTAAACAAAACCTCCACAAGCATTCAGGAATTTCAGTTTTCCATAATAACCAAATTTATGTAATTCTTGAAACTTAAAATCTAAATTACTTTTCTTTGCTTTTGTGTATTTTAAGTCTTTTCAATAGTACCATCATTCTATGGATTTTAAGTTACAAAACAATTTAAAATGTGAAAAATGAGAATGCTAAATTGGATTTAATGTGTAAATTTTTTTGGTGTACATCACAATCTTAACTGAGATAATTTAAGACTCTTCAAGGTCAAAGCTCACTATTTTAATATTCTGAAGTACTCCTACTACAAATGAAAAAGAATGCAACTGGTTTTCTCTGTAAGAACACTATGCAGATGATATTATAGGCAGTTGTATGGCTAAAAGACTAGAGATAAAACAGACTGGTGTTTCTTCCATTACAAATGCTAGCCAATAAGAACTTTCCAGTCTAAGTTGATTAAAACTTGACACCAGATCCATGGAAAAGAAAGCTAATCGCTGCTGGCTGTTAGCTGAAGGAACAGATACACTAGAAACTTGCCTACTACCAGAGCATGACAGTTATGAACCTTGTTTACTATGACCACTGATTTTTCAGTTTAGTGCCGTTTATAGTACTGGAGTATCTTTTCCAGGAGACTAGTTTTTCTCATAATCTATAATAGCTGAACATGTGTTATTCACTGTCATGTAGCACTGAATTCTATTAACAAGGAATGGTGGAAACCATAAACATCTTTACTAGCTTCAGGAAGCCAGTAAATTTGAACAAGTGATTTCTTTAAACTGTCCTAATGTAATGGCAAATGGTCTTTTTCCTAACTTCGCAAGTGATTTATATCAGAGCAATAATAATCAACAGCATGAGGAGTAGAGGGCACATAGAATGGAGCCTTAAATATCTCTTCTTACAGCAGCTAAGAGGAGCTATAACCCAGAACACTAAAAATGCCTTCATGTTCAAATACACTAAATCTTAAAAACATCAATGAAGAAAGTATAAGGCAATGCAAAGTATATTTTTCAATGTAGAACTTTACTAGCATTCTTTTCAGAAATAAGTTGAAAGATTTTAAAGGTTCAAAATGTCTGCCAAAACCATGAGACCAATGAAAAATGAAAGAGAAAAAAGGTCAGTTTTTTGATTAGAACTGAATAAAACATGGTTAGAAGCTGCAGAAACCACTGCTTGAAACAACTTAGAGAAAGACAATTTTATTAATAAAACTAATGTCAAATGTCAGAACAAGATTCCAAAAGCTATGGAAGTCTTGGGAGGTCTCTATTTACAAAAAGGTCTGGCTAAGCAAGAGCCACCATATCACTACCACAAACAAGTTTATGGTTTAGACTAATAGGGGAGGGGAAAGGCATAACATTCAACCCTATTGTTAACAGAACACTGTCTGGAGACCTTAATTAAACAGAAGTGTCAAGTGCTCCTCTCAAAACCTCTTGTAGTAGTTGACCTGAACCAGAAAACCGTGAAGACCATTTAAAAGACGAGTCTAGGGGCTGAGAGGACAAGTGACTATACCACTAGGTGGTAATTACACTGTGGGGAGTTAAAAAAAAAAAAAAACCAAAAAAAACCCAAAAAAACCCAGGGCCAAACTGAAGGGCTCCAAGAGGTACTTCAAAATCAGCTAATCATGGCAAGAAGAGTATCTGTGGAAAGGTTGGGGGAGGGATAAAGAGCCTGGGCTTTAAAGGCAGGAATAAACAAAAGCACTTGCTAATTACCAAGGTGACTACTAGATACCACCATTACACAAGGCCAAGGTCTGAATGTTTATGTCACCCAAAATGTGTTGAATATGTTCAATATGTTGAAATCCTAACCCCCAGGTGCTGGTATTAGGAGGTAGGGCCTTTTGAAAGGTGATTAGGTCATCAGAGTAGAGCTCTCATGAATTATTCTTATTCATAAGAATAATGACGTTATGAAATAGGCCCAAGGGAGGATGTCTGCCTCTTTCACCACGTGAGGATCAAGGCAGAAGGCACCATCCATGAAACATGACATGGGCCTTCAGCAAATACAAAATCTGCCTGCTCCTTGATCTTGGACTTCTCAACCCCCATAGCTATAAGAAATAAATTGGGTAGTTTGTAAACAAATTGGGTATTTTTTTGTACCACTGGGTATTTTTTGTACTCTAGGTGGTAATCGCTGATATACTGTAATGGAAATAGGTGGTGCAGACCTCAAGAATGCTTCCCAAATCAGGGTTTAAGAACTGGAGACATGAGGAGTTGGGAAGAAAAGGGGTAAAGCAGAGGTCAGTAGAGCATTGCAAATGTTCAATGTGATGCATAATGTCCAAAGCAATTCACTCACAGTGGCCCACAAATGTTCAGATAGTGGATATCTGTTGGTTTTAACTGCCCTCCATTCATTTGTCCTTCTGGGAAATGACAACTTTCCCAACGACTTCTGTCTTGATGATACAATAATCAAGGCCAGGCCCCAATCTACTACTGAGAAATACACTGAGAAATACACTTTCAGTGAAAAAATGGGATTAAAAACTATTGGAGAGGTTAGTTCTCCTACTTCTGGAGAATACTGTCTATCGAGTCCAGCTACCTAGATCCTGGAAGCTCCTCTGGATCTGGTCCATTCTGAGGCCTGGCTCTTAAGCATTACTGTCATTTCTGGGAGCTAAATCACAGCCTTCCAGTGGGCCCTTTTTTAAAAGCAGTCACATTTTAGTTTCTACTGCTTACATCCCAAAAACTCTCTAGATGATTAGCTATTGAGTCCAGAAGAATCCATTTTCTTAAAGATTTGGAAGATAAAACTTAATTTGATTGGCAAGTATTTAAACTATTAATTTTATGGTAAAATAAAGTTGTATGTTATGAAGTAGAATATAAAATTCATGTAAAATAACACAATACTATTTTTTTGAGAGTTTTAAAGATATGCTCATCCTTCCTCCCCCATGCAAGTTCTTTAGAGATGGATTTAAAAAGTGCTAGTAAGGGATAAACATTCCTCAATGATTGGGATCTACCCCTAACCAGATAAAAGCTCTAGGGCAAATTATTTAACTTCCCTGAGGCTCACTTTCCATACTTGTAAAATGGGATAATAGTACCTACCTTTAGTGTTGCTGTCCCAAGAGATAACACAGGGAAACACTCAGCACTGTTCTTCACACAATTTTATTAGTCACAGCAAATAAAGAGAATTTGGTTAATAAAACTAAATAGCTGCAATAATCCCCACCATCCCTAAAAGACAGTCCTATGCAGTATTACTTTACAGTATTTCCCATCCACAGGAGGTATCTGTTTCAAATCCCTCAAATGTAGCTGACCTGTGACTTGCTTTGACCAATAGAATGTGGCAGAGTGACAAACTGTGACTCTCAAGCCTGAATGTCAAGAAGCCTTGTAGCTCTCACCTTCTTGGAACAAGGTGCCACAATGTGAAAAAATTTGGTCTAGCTAGCCGCTGCAGGAAAAGATCATATGGAACTCTGAGAGATGTCACAGTTCACTCAACTAGCTCCAACTCAAGCTTTCAGATAACTGCAGCAGCCACATTAGTGACCTCAGGCCAAGCAACACCAGCGGAAGAACTGCCTTGCTCTAAAGAGAAAAAATGAACCGGTACTTGTTTTAAGCCACAAAGTTTTGGAGTGGGCTACTACTCAGCAAGAGATAACTGATAGACAAGCTTCATTAATTATCATATTTTTATGTTTTCCATTCTATATGCATTTCCTAAAATTTCCTATAACAAACTCTAAAGGCCCAAAGTCCACAAGCAAGGAGTAACTGTGTCATAGCCAGATGTGGTTACATTTCTCATTCTTCATGGCTTGATCAATGTTTCTAATTCCATATAAACATTAAATTGAATCTCTGTCAGAACTTAAGTGATAGGGGATAGAATACACTCCACAGGAAAATAAATGAAAACTTAAAGGAAACTAATGTGAGAATTTGCTAAAATTATCATAGTTAAACCACAATGATGCAGGTGCAAACATAGCTGAATTGAAATTGAAGTTAACTGGCTAAGAAAAGAAAAAATGCAACAAAATTGCTATAACTTGTCAAAAACTAAAATTCAAAACAGCTTCTCTCCTTTACCAGTTTTTGTGCCTGGCATTTTCTTCCATATACTTAAAGATGACCAAAACCCTCTTATTTATTTATTTATTTATTTAGAGACGGTCTCACTATGTCACCCGGGGTGAGTGACATGGCATCACAGCACACAGCAACCTCCAACTCCAGGGCTTAAGCGATTCTCTTGCCTCAGCCTCCCAAGTAGCTGAATGCCGCCACAATGCCCAGCTATTTTTTTGGTTGTAGTTGTCATTGTTGTTTGGCAGGCCTGGGCTGGTTTGAACCTGCCAGCTCTGGTGTATGTGGCTGGCGCCCTAGTCGCTGAGCCCAAAACCCTCTTTTAAAAGTTTCCCATATATTGTCAAGAAGAAATTCTTGTTTTAGGACACCATATATTCAACAAATATAGTATTTACATAACACCAACTCTTTGTTGGTGAATTGTTAGCTCCTGAATACCTTCTTCTTCTGTTTTAAAGACAGCATACACAGAGATACCAGGGTAAAGGGGGCATTACTGGATGGTGAAACTATACTACACACCTGTCTTAGTCAAGGTAACTGATCTGGTTAGAGTTCAGGCTGCTGAATGTGGCAAAAAAAGGTTCCACCCTTATGCAGGCCTATATCTGGAAGGGCAGAAATGCAAGTTGAATATCTCTTATCCAAAATACTTGAGACCAGAAACATTTTGGATTTCAAATTTGGGAATATCCATTATAAACTTACTGACTGAGCATCCCAAATCAAAACATCCAAAATTCAAAATGCTCCAAAGAGCACCTCCTTTGAATGTCATGCCAGCATAAGAAAATTTCAGAATTTGGAGTATCTCCTATTTTGGATTTGGAATGCTCAACTTGTATTAGCTAATATTATTCTTATTACTTCCAATATTATCCTATCATTATTATTAGTATATCCTTATCCTTCTCTCTACCATTTTCTCCTCCTTAATTAGTTGCTGCTAAATATTTGGCACTCTGCTAAGCACTTCACAACTTAGCAAAGCATTACCCACATCTTTATCAATGTAAATCTATGTGTGTTTTTGGTGAGTTTCTTCTGAAAACTGTTATTTAGTTCTGCATAGAATTTTTTTCTTTTCTGTTAGAAGTTAAGAAAATATTCCTGACTGGGTGTAGTAGCTCATGCCTGTAATCCCAGCACTCTGGGAGGTAGAGATGAGTGGATTGCCTGACCTCAGGATTTTGAGACCAGCCTGAAAATAGCCGAAAATTGTGGTCGGCGCCTGTAGTCCCAGCTACTAGGGAGGCTGAGGCAAGAGAATTGTTTAAGCCCAAGGGTTTGAGGTTGCTGTGAGCTGTGATGTCATAGCACCCTACTGAGGGCAACAAAGTGAGACTCTGTCTCAAAAAAAAAAAAAAAAAAAA
The DNA here is from genome assembly GCA_963574355.1 of Loris lydekkerianus. Classification (NCBI taxonomy): domain Eukaryota; kingdom Metazoa; phylum Chordata; class Mammalia; order Primates; family Lorisidae; genus Loris; species Loris lydekkerianus. The sequence goes on from CAUYPK010061866.1 coordinate 32,508, forward strand.
AAGTGAATTGAAATATTCCTGCTTATTTGTAATACAGAAAACACCTTTAAAGTTACAGGAGCATATTTCACTTCTCATTCAACAAAACATAGACCATGAAGGGAATTAGTCATCTCAGGAATGAGGGCTCATTTAGCCACAAATAGGGGATCTTTTAAAATTACTATGCTTACTTTTAATACCTTTATAATTTTTCCCATATTATAAAAGCAAGCATATGCTAGTTAAAAAAAAAATGAGAAAAACATAAAGAAAAAAGGTCATCCATAATCTTATTACTCAAAGATAAGAAGTTCCTATTATTTAGTGTCTATTCTTAACAGATAATTTCTTTCTTTTTTTTTTGAGACAGAGTCTAATATTGCCTTCCGTAGAGTGTGGGGACATCACAGCTCACAGCATCCTCAAACTCTTGGGCTTAAGTGATTCTCAACCTCAGCTTCCCAAGTAGCTGGGACTACAGATGCCCACCACAATACCTGGCTATTTCTTTGTTGCAGTTATTGTTGCTTAGTTGGCCTGGGCTGGGTTTGAACGGACCAGACTCGGGGCATGTGGCTGTTGCCGTAATCACTGTGCCAGATAATTTCTTGTAGGCCTATGTTTATAGGGCTTTTGTCTACCTTAAGAAAACACACATCACACATATTTTCATGCTTTTTTCCTAAGCATCATTCCATGTCAATAAATGCTCAACTGAATCACCTTTTTTGTTTATGCATTATCCTTTTTAAAGATAGCACACTATTTCACTACATGGATAGGCCCTAATTGATCCTTTATTAATAGGCATTTAAATTACTTTATTTTGTGATGACGAAAAGTGGAGAAGTGAGCAGTCTGATACACACATCTATGCACACTTGATCAATTGTTTCCTTAAATTCCTAAATGTGGATTTACCATTTTTTAAATGACTTTGGATTCACATTGCCCAAATTGTCATCCAAAAATATATATACTAAAATCACGTTTTTAGAAAAGGAAACCCTTAAAAGCTAAGAATATTAACACATTTTACATCTCTAATATCTAGATAAAATGGCAAACAATTTTTTAAAATTGCATTTTATCTGCAAATAAAATACTGACTCATGCCTGATACTGCATTAAGTTTACATTTGAAGGGGAGGGAAGTCCTAAAATACCCAATAACGTCTAGTGTTTTTATTTTCAGTATAATGTTGTTTTGAAAAGTTAAACTCCAAAAAGAACACACTTACTGCAAAACAAGCAAATCAGGAGAGAACTCTGAAAAGCAGAAAAAGCAAAAAATAAACCAATCGGAGCAGTTATCAGGTCGCTAAATCTGCATCCTACACAATGGCCAAGAGAGAAGGGTCAAGAGAGAGTGAAAAGGTGAAACTAAAAGCAGCAGCCTTCAGAGCTTCAGTGGTGGCTGGATGAAATTACACACAGACATATATATCTACATGGTCTGCACACGCCAGTCCTGGGGCTGATCTCCCGGGGTTAGAACACAAGAGGAATCTTTATGTGCTTTATTTAACCAAACAAATCCCACAGAAAAGGGATGAGGGAGGCCAGGGCACAGATTTCCTTTAAGGCAAGAGCATCTACTTAGCAGCCTGAGGAGCCAGTATCAATTACTTCTCCTCTAGGGCTCAAAAGGATACTAGGAACGTGAAGGAAAAGACAGCTCCAAAGGCACGGATCAAAACCATCACATTTGACAGGGCTCAATCATCAAGTTCTATGAAAAACTGGGCAAGGAGGAAACATTTTTAGCAATAAATAAAAAGAACTCACAACGCAGTATAATGCACGTGCTATGAAGAAAATGCCACACACTATGACTAACAATAATTTACTGAGTGGAGTCTCATCATTGGAGGAGATAGAGACGTTAGATTAAGCTACCCTAGCAAAAGCATAGAATATTTGAGATGACAAATAGCAGTGTATGAGGATGGTGGTAGTGCTGCCGGGGGTTGGTTGGTGAAGCTACAAATCTATGGGCCTAACATTCTTCTAGGCAAGGAGATTACAAAATATTACAGGCCAAATATAGCTAGATTTGTACACACTGCTAAGAATGACTTTCAAATTTTTAATGGCTGAAAAAAATTTTAATGTTTTATGACATATAAAAATTACATGAGGCTAAGCACAGTAGCTCATACCTGTAATCCGAGCACTCAAAGAGGCTGAGGCAGATGGAGCATCTGAGCTCAAGGAGTTCGAGCCTAGCCTGAGCTAAAGAACCCTGTCTCTAAAACAGCTGGGCGTTGTGGCAGGTGCCTGTAGTCCCAGCTACTTGGGAGGTTAAGGCAGGAGGATTGCTTGAGCCCAACATTTTGAGGTTACTGTGAGCTAAAGATGCTGCAGTACTCTAGTGAGGGCGATAAAATCAGACTCTGTCTCAAAAAAAAAAAAAAAAAAAAATAGAGACTTGAGCGGTGGCTCACACCTGAAATACTAGCACTCTGGAAGGCCGAGGCGAGTGGATTGCCTGAGCTCAAAGGTTCACGACTAGTCTGAGCCAGAGCAAGACCCTGTCTCTAAATATAGGCGGGCTTTGTGGCAGGTACCTGTAGTCCCAGCTACTTGGGAGGCTATGCCAAGAGAATCGCTTGAGCCCAAGAGTTTGAGGTTGTTGTGAGCTGTTACGCCACAGCACTCTACCAAGGACAACAAAGTTCAGACTCTGTCTCAAAAAAAAAAAAAAAATTTATGACATTCATAAAATTACATGAAATTCAAACATCAGTGCCCATAAATATTTACTGGAATACAGCTACATCCATTCATTTATGTCTATGGCTGCTTTCCTTCCATTATGGCAGAAATGAGTATGCGCGGAGACCTGGATGGCTGGCAAAGTAAAAAGTATTTACTAACTGGTCCGTTGCACAAAATTTTCTGACCTCTATTCTAGGCCTTTAAATTATGTAGCTTTTGAATGGATCACAGCTCCAAACCTGTGCAGGCTTGTTGGTTTGGCTGACATAACCTGCCAACCCAAAGGAGAATGAAACCCCATTGTTAAGAACAACGGATAGGTCCAGTATGTCCTATAGATGCTGGGATACCTGCTCAGATAACCAGAAGATGTAAAAGGCTACTGTAGTTGAAAGTAGGATGGTCTCAGAACCTCTATGTGGGAATGAGAAAGATTAAAGGTGGTTTCTTTGCAGGGATATATGGTATCTTCTAAAGATAAGAATGAAACTATCTTCAAAATGGCTACCACCTTCTAAGTATTTGCTAGGGACCTAAGACTGAGCAAAGTCTTTTGTATTTACTTTCCCATTTAATGGTCATATCCTCCAGACTGACCCAAGCTGAGCACTACCAGAGAGTTCAGGAAATGAAATTCAAACCCAGGTTCAAGTATAAAGTCTGTGTTCATAACCAATACCCAACCCAAAAGCAGAAGACATAAAGACTCACCAAGACCAAAGAAACAGTTAGAGGCAAGTTTATTTTTATGGCCATGAGCATTATGAGTATTTTATTCATATATCTCATACTTTCTGTTTAAAAAAGAAAAGCCTAAACAGGGAATCTCACACTTTCTTTTGAATCATAATGCATTCTCTTCCATTAATGTTTAAAGGAAAATACGATTCAGTTCTGCTACACTTTTTCCTGTTGTCAAAAATCAACAAAGGTACCCAAATACGGAGACATTTTAAAGATAACAGGATTAGACAACCAATGTTATAGCTGTTCACTTCCACCTATGAAGTCCCTGGAGTATCTCAGAGCATCCTAAATGAAGGGTGTGGTGAATCATTTTTAGGTGTAATGGACTACAAAGTACATACACAGCTTTTAAATTTAGATTTAATTTAAATTATAAGTGAAGAACAAATTTTAAATGAATCTTGCCCACAAAGAGAGCAATAATGCTGATGAAAGGCCATCGTTTCTTCCTGCCCAGCATCTGTCCTCTGCTTTGCCAAATGCACCACCATTTTCCACTTTCCCCAAGTGTTTACCATATAAGGACCACTCAATCCTAACTCATTTTTGAGAACCTGATTTTTTTTTTTTTTTTTTTAAAGACAGTTTCACTTTGTTGCACTTGAACCTGTGAGCTTAGGCAATCCACCTGCCACAGCCTTGAACCTGTGAGCTTAGGCAATCCACCTGCCACGGCCTCCAAGAGAGCTAGGATTACAGGCGTGAGCCTGGCCAAAAACCTGTTTCTTAAAAAAAGTTTTAAGTGGCTTATATCTTCTTCGCCATACCTATTTGGAAATAACATACATCATTATTATGTACCTTGGTTATATATATCTGCTTAGCTGTTTATTAATGGCTGCCCACATTTGGCTTCAAAGTCCTTCCTGGGGGCCACAGGGATTTAGACACTGCTAGCTAGCCTCCCCACAACTCTACTAGTTAGGCTTTATCAAGATGAGTAACTGGAGAGTCAAGCAGGTTAAGAAGCTATGGTGAATGAGGGGAACCAGATTTGAACTTAAGTCTGTTTTGACTCAGAAACTGTGTTTTCCCCCATGATGTTCTACTTTCCTGCCAAGGCAGAAATAACATTTTCTTGGAAGGATTACCTTCCTGTCAAATTTCATATTTTCTGGAAAGAAATAAGAGAATGGAGTTGAAAGAACCATTTACTCCAAGAGCTGGTGTCAAGCTCAAATCTTACTTACCCACCATCAATCTATCTAGTCTGAATGTTTAGATATAATCAAAAAGCAGGCATAGTGCTCCCAGGACTAACATGTCAGGACAGCCTGCCCTCTACGTGTGTGCATGGCTATCAACTGACAGGCAATGCTTTGCTGTGGGAACAAAAGGGAAGCACTTTTGCACCTTTAAGACCACATGACTAGGCTGAAAACAACATTAAAAGGCAAGTAATGAGCACAAGGATCTACCTTTATTTTCTGTTAAAACAGTAATTCTAACTCCCATTTTATTTAGTAAAAAAGATGTGTCTCTAATTTTCTTGTGTCTTGGATTTCTTTTATAAAACAACTATAGACCCTCTTCCCAGAAAAATACATATACACAAAAAATTTTGGTCACAACTCTAGGGGGTTTAAGAATCCCTTGAAACCCATTCATGGACTCCTGGAGGTCCACAGATCCCAGGATAACCCTTACATTAAAGGTATTTTACAGAAATGACTATACCATCATTTCATAGGCCTGGGATAAAGACCATATAGCTAGCTCTTTTACCATTCTTATTTTCAGAAGGCAAATATTAAATAAAGACACTAATTTTATTAACTAGTCTCATATATTCTCAAAGAAACCAGAAATCGAATAACTTGAATAAATCACTAAATATAAAGTCATACAAGTTCAAAGTTCAAAACAGTTTTGTTATAGCGTAAAAGCTGCTACTTCCATTTCTGTCATTCTGCCCACAGAGATCTCCCTAGAAAAGAAAGAAACATTACCATGGCATGCAGAGGTGTCCAATCTGCAGTTTGCCACATGCTGATTTTGTGAGGATTTGCTGCTTATCTGTGGTGTCTGATATTACAAAAAGTATGTGGTGTCTGATATCACAAAAAGTATGCATGGACTTTTCTTTTTTTAATTTAGCTAATCAGCTTTCATTAATGTTTGTGTATTTAACATGTGGTCCAAGACAAGTCTTCTTCTAATGCGTGGCAGAGGAAAAGTTCTACCCCTGGTAAACTTGAGTCTTTCCTACTTTATTCTTAAGCAGTAGCCAGGCATGGTGGCTCATTCTTATCATTCAAGCACTCTGGGAGGCCAAGGCAGGTGGATTGCTTGAGCTCTGGAGTTCCAGACCAGCCTGAGTAACAGTAAGACCACTGTCTCTACCAAAAATAGAAAAATTAGCGGGGTGTTGCAGTGGGCGCCTGTAGTTCCAGCTACTCAGAAGTCTGAGGCAAGAGGGTCCCTTGAGCCCAAGAATTTGAGGCTACTGTGAGTTATGACACCACAGCACTCTACCCAGGATGACAGAGTTAGACTGTCTCAAAAAAAAAGGAAAAAAAAAAAAAAAGAAAAAGAAACAAAAAAAAAACATTCTTAAGTAGATTAATACATAAAAAAGTGTATTTACTTGGTTTTAAGTAATTTACTAAAAAATGGTCTCTCATATATATGAGACACGCAGAATATGATACGAAGAAAAGGTAATTAAAATAATTTTCAATTATTCAATATATAGATCTATGTCAGTGCAATTATTTCAAGTTAAATCATGAAGCTGACAAAGCAGATTTTAAAGAATTTATAAAGGCTCAAATTATGGTTTCCCATCACTTGAGTCAAGAACTTTCAGGAATGTTTATTTTCAAGATACACCTCAAACTTTAAAGTCTTTCCAATCCCTCCTGGTCTTATTATTCTAGAAAATTTCTAGCATTTTCCAAGAAAATTGTAAATGAACTTATAAATTTATCTGTCCAGAACTCATCTATCAATAACTGAGAGAATGTCTTGTGAAAATTTAACAGTTACAGGGGGCAATAATATGTTCCTACAAAAATATTAAAAACTATTTATGTTGCTAGATACTGTTTCAGTATTGTAAGATCAAATAACAAGAAACTGAAAGAAAAAAAAAAGAACATCATGTCACCACTTGACAACTACTTTTTAAACAATCAGGACCCCCATCAAATGCCACATGCTACAAACAGATAATCAACTGATACTTTCAACTTCCAATTCGTAGTACTTAAGAGGTAAAGCCATTCTTCTTTTGGTTAGAGGAGCCTCTCTCTTAAAACCAAGGAAATAAACAGATTTGAGCCTGGGTACATTAAACCCATAGACCAATATTTTCTGTAAGTAAGGGAAGTTTCACACCTTAGGGGAGGGAATTTATACCTCAGAATCTCAATTCAAGGTGATTTTTGCCTTTGTGCCAAAAGTGTAATCTTGAGAGCTTTACTCATTCTTGAGAGCAGTTTAATACTACTGACGTTATTAGCTCACATAATAGGAATAAAATTGACATATACCATTTCTACCTAGAGGTCAAACACTTCACTGTTACACATTTGCATTTACAACTCTTCCTCTTTGAAAACACTGAGGGAAACGGGGAGAATGGTGGTAAGGAAACTGAAACAAAACCAAATTCATCTTACACAGCTGACCGCTTCACCCGCAAGATGCAAGGTACTTGGGAGATAAAGGAAAATTGGAAAATAACGACATGCCTCAATAAAACATCAAACCTGAGTTCAAGATCATGCTTGCTCCTGGTGCTAACCATATCTATCCCTCTGGAAGTCAGATCAGCTGTACTGGTGCCAGTTTCCTCACCCGCCTTTCTCTCACCACCTAAACGTTGCCATTTACGAGAAGCCATCGAAGTTGGATCAAAGTGACTTTTGGAAAGAGATGCCTATATAATTTGCAATGTGCTCCATAAATATGGAACACCATATACACAGGCAATGCACCGCCCCCCCTCCCCACAACTTCCCCTTTAGAGACGAGGGCAGTCACATAGACATTTTTTGAAAATCAAAATCAAAATAAATAATGGCACCCCATCATGATCACCGACGAAATTCCGGCTCTGGGGGGAACTGGGTGTCGGGTGAGGACGCCCGGCACAAACTCACAGTCGCTCCGCGAACTCCTCCCGGAGGTCGCCAAGTTTCTCTTTCACCCTTTTTCCTTGCACCCGCCCGAGCCCAGGAAGGAAGGGGACGGCCGCAGGGGCCGGAACCCGCGCGACCTGGAACCCCGGGCCTTTTTTTCGAATGCCGGCCGCGCCCCGCGCAAGTGTCCGCGTTCGAGACCCGCCCCGGCGCGCCTGGGCACCAACTTCGCGGGAAGCCCCGCGCCGCGCCTCGTGGTGCCCTTAGTCCCCGTCTCCGGCGTTAGCCCGGTCCCGGCGTCGGGTCGCCCTCTCGCCCTCCCCCCAGGGAGCGAACCCCCCCTAGCAACGTCAGCTTGGATGGGGCGGCGGGGGCCGCAGTCGCCTTCCTAGGAGGAAGCGAGGACCCCGACCCCGGGCGGCCCGCAGCCCCTGCCGCTCCCCCGCAGCCCCGGGGGCGCCCGGGCGAGCTCACCTGGCGGCGGCCTCCGGGGCGGCCTCTGGGCGTGGGCCGGGCGGGGACAGCGAGGGGGGCGGCGGGGGCCGGGGCTGCTGCCGGGGCTGCTGCCGGGGCCGCCGCCTGCTGCCTGGCCTCGCCCCCACACGCGCCGGCCGCGGCCGCCCCCAGGGAGCGCGGGTCCCGCGGCGGCGGCGGCGGCGGCGGCGGCGGCGGCAGCGGCGCAGCGCGGCTCAGGCGTCGGAGCGGGCGGCTGCGGGCGCCGCCGCCTCCTCCTCCATGGCTGTTTACCCGGCTGCATTGTGGGAGTTTGACCTCGGCAGCCGCCAACCGCCGCCTCAGCTTGCGCCGCCGCCGCAGCCGCCGCACACGCCATGGGAGCCGTGACTGACGGTGAGGCCCGCTGGCTGCCACCTGGCCGGCTCCCCGGACCCCTCGGTTTCCTCCGAGACCCCTGGCCTCCTAAAGCAGCTTCTGGGAGCCCCTCGGCCTCCCGGCCGCTCCCCCCGGGCCCTTCAGCCTTCCGGGCCTTTCCCCAGAGCCTCAGGCCTCCCCGGCCGCTGCCCCCGAGCTCTTCATCCTCACGCCAGAGCCCCGCGCCCCTGGGACTCGCGGCGACTCTCCCAGGCCGCGCCGGGCTCGGGGAGGGTGTCCTGGGAGGATCATCCCGGGGCCGGGAGCACACGTGGGGATCCGGACGGCTGGAAGAGGTGCCCGGGCGGTTGGTACTGGAGGGAGTCCGGGTCCGGGTTTGTTTCGGGATGCGGTTAAGTCCCTGGAGCGGGGGCGGGTAGGGAGTGGTGGAGAGCGTGGAGCTGGGGCCCAGAGCGGGGCGTGCGTGCTGTGGAGGGCGGGAGGAAGTGGGAGCTCCAGGGATGGGGCAGGATTGTTAGGACAAACTGGAAAGGGGGAATTCCAAGACTAGAGTCTTAGGGGTGTCAGCCTACGGAGGGTGACACCTGGAGGAGTCTTTTGGGCAGATTCGGAAGGACCCACAGACAAAGGAACGCATTGCGATGAGCCCTTGAACTAGGAGTGGATTGTGGGTGGAGATAGGGAGGTGGGGACACCATCTAAAAGGGACTCCCGTGGATGGGGTATGTGGAGGGCAATCAGGAAGTGTATCTGAGAGATTTTTGGAGGTAAGGCGTGGGTAAGGTATAGGGCAGACACCACTAGGGTAGATCAAGACAGTGTGTAAGGCTTGTGGAGGGTGGTTTGTCAGCCTGGATGAATTTAGAGGGGGCAGAGTCTTATGGAGTGATCTACAGACTGAGAGCAGGAATAAGGTGACACTTTGGGGAAGGAAGAACAGGCAACTGGAGGGAAAACGTATTAATAGATGGTGTCTGGTTAGGGAGGAAGGCGGTCCTTTTAACATCTGGGAAGGGGAAACCTAGGGGTGTTTGGTCTATATGCAGAGAGGGTGACAATTAACTATAGATGCTAGTGGAGCCCACTTTTGAGGGCCAGCAGGGTCTCCATATGAAGGGGCCAGACAATGAGAAGAGTAGGGATAGGTCCAAATTTGTGGTCTGATGAGGAACAGTGGAGGTGGGAGGCTATTAGATAACCAGAATCTTCATGGGGAATTTTAACTTTGCTTCATTCCAGTTTCATTTATTCAATGGATATTTATCCTAACTGGGTTAGGCCTTGGGATTATAGCCTGGAGCCAACAGACAAGACCTCCTTCTGCGATTACAGTCTGGTGGGAAAGGCACATTAAATCATTTGTTTTAGAGGTACCAAATGTTAACACAGGGAAGTACAAGGTGAAGAATGCTAGGAACATGTAACTAAGATTGTTTGTCAACTCCTGGACATGAGAAAGCCTCCCTGAAAAACATTACTCTTAATTCCATTTTTGAAAAATAATTAGATATATTTGGACTGGTGTTCTTGGGGTGGGGGCACTTGTACAAAGGCCCCAAAGTGTTGGAAGAACTCAAAGTTTACAAGTATTGGCTAGAATTCAGAAATTTATGAGCCAGCGATTTCTAAGGGCCATGGGAAGCCATTAAATGTCTTTTAACATTGGTATAGTGTGATCAGTTTGCATTAAAAAAACACTCGGGTGCCACCTGTGGGTCAAAGGAGTAGAGCACTGGCCCTATATGCTGGAGGTGGCAGGTTCAAACCCAGCCCCGGCCAAAAACTGCAAAAACAAAACAAAACACTTTACTATGTGAAGAGGATGTGAGGGGAAGTGAAAGTAAAGACCTAAGTAAGTTCCTTCCTTCCTCATTGACATTTATATGGTACTTATACCAAGATTCAGACAGTGTTCCAATTATTATCCCAATTTACAGACAACACTGGGACACAAGGAGGTTAAATAACTTGCCCAGCGATTTAAGTTATACAGCCTGGACTCAAAACCGGGCAGACTGCGCTCCAGACTTTTTGCTGTTCCCTGTTTTCCAGACTGCCTCTCTGCAATGGTCCTGGTGAAAGATAGTGGGGACTTTCACCAAGATGATAATGCAAAGAAGTGGACATCAGGAGATAGAATGTCAGGACTTCAGTGATAGAGTGGATGCTGGGCCTTGGGGGTGCAGATTGATGATGATCCCAGGATTCTGACTTGACCATGTGACTGTTAGTGCTACTTCTCTTTACCAGTTGAGGTAGAGAGTTCAGTGAAGCAGTAAGTTTTGTCAGATGGGAGCTAGGAAGGGCAGATGGGTTCTAGTAAAAGTACAGATGACAGTCAAGTGCCCCCCACATCTTAGGAGGCCTCAGGGATTCCCCACTCTGCCACAAGCTCTTTGACCTTGTGTAGGTTAATTAACCTTGAGCTTCAGTTTCATTTTTTGTAAATAGGGATTAATAATAAAATGCATCTCAGAGGATTAAATGCACTAAAAGTTGTGAAGGACTTTGCACTGAGTCCAATACATACTAATGTTCAGTAAATACTGTTAAATATAAGAGTTGTTTTACTAATATCTCTTACACTTTTCCTTTGATGTGCACTGTGCCTTCTCCATTTCTTAATCTTCACAGATTGCCCTTTTCAGCCAAATGACACCCCATTTATTCTTCAAGACCCACCTCAAATATTCCTTCTTTGCCAGAACTAATGGACCATTAATGTATTAAACATATTATTGTATGCATATTGCTGCTATAGCCCTCAACACTTTATTTATATGCCCTATGCCAGAAAACACTTAAAGGGAACTCATCATAACCAGGAAATATAAAAATTAAATGGATGAGAAAACAGGGCAAAAAAGACCACTGACTCTAAGAAATACAAAGGGGAAGTCAGAAGTGGGGGTGATCCTCAAAAAGTAAGAGGTAAAGTCTAATAAGCTGTAAAGAACCTGTTTAGCAGCCCAGGCCAAGAGACAAGACCTAGTGTATTGTGCAATCTAGTTTCATGAGAGAAGGCACCATTAGATACCCAGGACAAGCAGAGCAGTTTTTTGCCTGATTTAAGTTCTAAATAAAAAGTATATCTTTGGAGTTCTTATAAAGAAAAGACATTATCAGATCCTTAACCTCTTTTTAGCACTGTGGATCATAGAGCTGTTTCTTAACCCATTCTTTGGCCGGTCAAAGAAGGCTAAATCCCAAGTTAGAAAGGTGTTGTAAAGCCAATAGACAATGTGGTTTAGGTGGATAGTGGGTAGCTCTGTTGTTTTGGTATAATTCAAATCAAGGTTTCTTTTTGCTTGTTTGTTTTAAGAATATCTGAAGACGAACTACAGCTTCTTCAGACAATCTTCCATAAATATGGTTTTCCTCAACTGAGCTTTTGAAAAAAATCAAGCTGAAATGAGTGGTACGTGTGATCAGTCAACAAGTACCTCCTATTGCATACCTTGTAGGCACAATGTGAAATGCTGGATACAGATGGAGGAGGGCCTTGGCCCCTGCTTGGGGCAAAATAGCAATAGCGTGCAATCAAATAAGTAAATAAGATAATTTCTGAGAAGGAATGTAATTAAGGTCTGAAATTAAGTTCTGAGGATGAATTTGATGGAACGATGACAGTAATAGGGGAAGGCTGCCAACAGTTAGGTTAAAATAGGGTAATCAGGTTTGATCTTTCTATAAAGTGACATTTAAAGTGAGGTCTGATAGGGTCAAGGGTGAGAAGAGCCCAGGAAAACGTTCCATCTAGGGGTTAACTACTAGTGCAAAGGTCTCAGTTGAAATTTGGAGGAAGATAAGGCAGGCCAGTGGGGCTGGATCTAGGGGCCAGAGCTGGGGCCAGCTGGACCAAGATGGGTGTGGTACAGAAGAAGGTAAAAGGAGTTCATGAAAAGCCTTGCAGGCCATGGAAAGAAGACTGGATTGTCTTCTCTGGGCACTTGAAAATGATTAGGGGGGTTTCAGCAGGACGGTTAGTCATCTAGTTCACCTTTTAGATCATTCAGAGTTGCTGTGTAGAGGATTCTAGGAAAGTAAGAATGGAAGCAGGGAGCCCAACAAAGTATTCGGAATGACAGTTGTAGGTTTGGATTGGAGCAATTTTAGTGGAAAAGACAGTGAGAAGTAGATATCCTTGGTATCTCGTTCATCCCCCTGAAACAGCTCTTGGGGGAGTACCAGTACTTGTCTCTGGAGCTTAGATGAGGGCAACATCCTCTTACAAGTCTGAGGTCCCTGGGTCACTATGCCCTCGTATAATCCTTACATATGGGTCTGCATATCCAATTGGACTGGCAGATTTTGTACTCAATTCGAGGAACTGCCCTGATTCAAAGGAAAGGAAAGAGGTACTGTATTGCCATCTATAGCAGGCAATAGATATAATAGTGTGTTATCAATAGCACTGTTATTTTATAGGTAACATGATGAAGGTCCTGGGAAGTTAGTGACTTAAACAGTCACACAGCTAGTTTGTGGCAAAAAAAGTCATCCTCTTTATTCCCCTATTGCTATCCTAGGATTTTGGCTAACTGATGTTAATTTAAACTATGTAAACAGTTTGTATTTTGTATTTATTAATTTAAAGGGTGTTAAACAGTGTTAGTACGCTGATAGAAATAATTTCAGAAGCACTGTTTGCAGTACAGAAAACATTAGGTAGATACGTTGATATGCCAGGGTAATGAGAGGTGGGGTGGGGTGTGGCTCTCCAATCTATTTAACAGAGCTTGTTCATTTTGACAGTAGCTTTTTTTTCAGACTTAGAAAAGTATAATGCATGGATATATGCTTGTTGAAGTTTGAAATAATGGTTTTTCTTTTGTTTTTTCTGTTTTTGGCCGGGGCTGGGTTTGAACCCGCCACCTCCGGCATATGGGGCCAGCGCCCTACTCCTTTGAGCCACAGACATGGACAGTATAACAGAATAATAGAACTGTACTACGACTTAATAATGTAATTGTATATATTTTCCCATGAATGCAGAGGTGACACTGCTCATCTGTAAAAGGAAGATAGCAGTGTACATTTTATAGAGTTGTTTCAAGGATGAAGTATAATATAAATATATGTAAAGCATTTTGAAGTTGAGTAACCATTTAATTCATTGTGCAAACCAGGACACTTCAGAATGAAAGGAAACAAATGGGATGTGGTCACCAAGTAGAAGTGTATAAATGCTGTATAAGTATTTGCTGCTGCTCTTGCTCCCATTTCAGTTGTTGATCCAAGGTTCATTACACATTTGTAGGCATAGGGTTAATTTGGTTTTTCTTTCATTAGTACCAGTGGATCTGCCCATTTTGTTCGATCTGCTGTGGCCCCAAAACAGGGGTAACTAATGGAGTTCAGTTAATAAATAATGTTTATTTTTTCTGTTAAATAATGTTTTTCAAAGCAAAGTTGAGATTTCAACCTTAATCATCACCATACTCTAAATGTTTAAACCAACAGAAAAACAAAGGACCACAACCCTGTCTTTTAAAATTATTATTATTATTATTTATTTAAATTTTTTTAGAGACAGAGTCTCACTTTCTCACCCTTGGTGGAGTACTGTGGCCTCACAGCTCACAGCAACCTCCAACTCCTGGGCTTAGGAGATTCTCTTGCCTCAGCCTCCCAAGTAGCTGGGACTACAGGGGCCCACCAGAATGCCTGGCTATTTTTTTTGTTGTAGTTTGGCTGGGGCTAGGTTCAGACCCACCACCCTTGGTATATGGGGCCAGCGCCCTACCCACTGAGCCACAGGAGCCACCTCTTTTTAAATTACTAAATTTAATTTTGACATTAGTAGATTTACTTTGGTACCTGCAATTTACTTAGATTGGTCCCAAGTATTGAGGAGAGATTAATATTTACATGGAGGAATCAAACCATCTTATTTATTGTTCTTTCCACCTATCTTTTATATGTCTTCTTAATATTGTTGACACTAAAAATTGTTTTAATGATTTTAAGCTTCTTGACAGGAAAAGCCAGGTGATATTTTAATGTAACGAATCTAACATAGTGGGTTATATGTAATTCATCTTAATAACTCCTAAGCAGTGTGATCTAATTGTAAATCTAACAGGAATCTGGTCAAACATTAATCTCTTCTCTTAATTTAAAATAGGTCAAGTCAAGCCAGGTTCCTTTTTTCTTGTTAACACATCATAGCTTTATTAACAATAAAAAGAAGTAGAATTAGAGGAGAATTTTTAAAATAGAAAAAAATGAAGAAAAATACCTCAGAATGACCTGACTACCCAGTTAGCTTCTGTTACTATTTCAGAAAAGAAAGTAAAACATGTCAGAAAATTCAAGAAGAAATATACAAAATGAAAAGTGGAAATCCTTCCCTCTTTCTAGAGTTTATCACTATGATTGCCTCTTCCAAAATGATTTATTTTTAATGCCTATAAAAAGTAAAAAGCACCTTCTCTGGAGCCAGACTCCTAGATTTGAGTTCTAGTTCAATGTCTAACTTCCTGTGATGTTTAATTTAGGGCAAGTTACTTTTAGTTCCTTCATTGGTGAAATAGGGGTAATATGTATTTTATAGGGCTATTGTGTGGATTAAGTAGGTTTATGTGTGAAATGCACGGTGTATTTAAAGGCTATGTCTCTATTAACTAGTATGTCTATATGTATATATGCTTGCAAATTCTATACAAATATTTACATACTTGTCTATATTAATGATATTGAATATATATGATACACTTCTGTATTTAATGATATGTCATGGAGCTGTTATAGATCTACCTCATTCTTTTGTATCAATGTTTTATAGTCTCATTTTTTTAAAACTAATCCCCTATTGATATTTAGTATTTCCAGTTTTTTACTCTTTTGTAAAAATGTATCTTCTTAAAAATTTTATTTTTTTCCATATTTTTATTTTTTATTCCTTTGAGTTTTCATTCACTTTGTATAGAAAGAGATCTGTTTTTTACTCTTCTTGGTAGTATTACAGTGGGATATTTGCAATGTCTTTGTATCCTTGTGGGGATAATTTCTGGAAGACAGGACAAGGGTATATACGTTTTTAATTTTGATATATATATATTGCTACATTGCTCTAGTGGCCAGTGTTTTCTCTACTGTAATCCTGTCTCACGTTGTTATCCTTTCCTGTGGTTTTAGAAACACCAAAAAAAAAAAAAAAAAAGTAGTCATGGGCTGCTGTGCCTGCAGAACTTTTTGCTAAACTGGATTTAGAAAGGAAATGCTAATTCTTTTTGGTAGATCACAGGATTACTAGTTTCAAAAACAGGTGAAATTTTAGCCCACTCTTAAATGGAGACATCCTTAGTATTTGACCTGTAATTTAGCCCTAGAATGAAGTTACATAACAGGGAGGCTAATGCAACTGGTTGTCAAACCTTGTCAGACCTGTCACTAAAGTAGTTCTGAGAGTTGGCCCACCATTATCTTTCAGATAGTTTTCTTCTTTCCTTTTTTTGTATATTTGCTCCAAGATGTTTTGTGATCAAGATTTTAATGACAACTGTAGGGGAACAACAATTGTGGGTCTTGAAAAGAATGTTAGTCTTTTATGAGAAATTATCCTTTTCATGCTTAAATGAGAGCATGGCTAAAATGGCTTTATTATCTGACCAGACATCTGGAAACCTAGAGTTGATTTAGTGACTATCAGGAAGTCACTTCCTTCTGATTCTCTATCCACTTTAAAAGACTTCTCTAATCCCTTGAAAGGACTTTTTGAGGCTTATGTAGTATCTTAAGGAATTTTGGATTTCTTCTGGGTATATGTTGGTGTGAAACAGGAAGTGGTCTAAAATGTATCTCAATTTTGCAAGTAAATGTTTACTTTTTAGCATACTTACATAATAACTGATTTTCAAGTGATTTTGAATGGCGGATACTTTGTATGCATAATTATGATACAACATATAACAATACATAGGAAATCATAAGTTCTATAATTTGGTAATATTCTACTATTAATAGTCTACTAAAAATTCCTGTTTTTTATGTCATTGGTGGTTGACATTTTGATCAGGTATATTGGATATGGGGTATTTTGATGAGCAAAATATCTTATGCCCCTGCCTCTTGTACAATATATGGTAGGCAGTAAGTGGCAATATTACTTATGAACTAATGTAAGTTAATTGCTGCCTCCTTTTCTGACTCAGATTTACACTCCACAGTCTTTCCAGGAGCTAGATGCACAGTATTATCCAGCCCTCTTTCTACAAGGCTAAAGCCAGGTGGAAGGAAAGCCACCATCTTCAGAGTCAGTATTAAGTATTTTGGTTTAAAAGTCCTTTCCAGATGATGTTGATCCTCATAGCCAGTAAAGAAGTGATCATGACAACTAAGGAGTAAGTAATGATGATAACATCGATAAAATAGTTTCTAAGCCATCTTCACTGTTTTTATAGGAGGGAACAAGATCTGCCAGATTTTTTTTTTCTTTGAGACAAGAGTCTCAGTCTGATGCCCCGTAGTAGAATGCCATGAAGTGAGCATAGCTCACAGCAACTTCAAACTCCTGGGTTCAAAGGATCCTCCTGCCTTACCCTCCCAAATAGATGGGACTACAGGCTCCTGCCACAGTGCCTGGCTCTAACATTTTATTTTTAGTAGAGACAGGGCCTCACTCTTGCTCAGGCTGGTCTTAAACTCCTAAAGTCAAGGGATCTTCTGGCCTTGACCTCCCAGAGTGCTAGTGTTCCAAGAGTAAGCCACCACACCTGGCCCAGAATCATTAATACAGGCATTCAACATGCTTACAGAGGGCTTCAAGTGTGATAGTTATGAAGTCAATGTGTGTAGTAAACAAAACATGTTGTAGGTGTGTTCAGTATGGAGCTAATTGATAAAGTGTCATTAAAAGTAATAATGCCAGGCCGGACAAAGTGGCTGACGCCTGTAATCCCAAAATTTGGGAGGCTAAGATGGACAGATTGCCTGAGCTTGCACACAGGTTGGAGACCAGCCTGAGCAAGAGTGAGACCCTGTCTCCAAAAAATAGCCAGGTGTTGTGGCAGGAACCTGTAGTCCCAGCTACTCGGGAGACTGAAGCTAGAGAATCACTTAAGCCGAAGAAGTTGAGGTTGAGTTGAGCTGTGACGCCATGGCACTCTACCAAGGGTAGCACTCTACCAAGGGCAACAGAGTGAGACTCTGATCTCAAAAAAAAAAAAGATAATAATTCTGATGACATATGTACATTGGTACCTGTCAGCAGCAGGCCATCTTTAAATTAAAAAACAAAAACAAAAACAAAAACAAAAAACATCCACTGTGGCCTGCAGGTGGCTCACATCTGCAATCCTAGCAGTCTGGGAGACTCAGGCAGGAGAATCAGTTGAGCTTGGAAGTTGGAGACCAGCCTGAGCAAGAGTCCATTTCTATTAAAAATAGAAAAATTAGCTAAGTGTTGTTGTGGACACCTGTAGTCCCAGCTACTCAGGAGGCTCAGGCAAGAGGATCACTTGAACCCAAGGAGCTTGGGCTGATTGTGAGTTAGGCTGATGTTATGGCACTCTACCCAGGGCAACAGAGTGAGAAAAAAAGAAAAATTAGCTGTGCATTATAGTGGGTGCCTGTAGTCCCAGCTATTCAGGAGGCTGAGGCAGGAAGATTGCTTGAATCTAGGAGTTTGAGGTTGCTGTAGGGTTGTTTGAGAGTGCTGATGCCATGACACTCTAGCCTGGGACCTGAGAGTGAGACTCTATCTCAAAAAAAAAAAAAAAAAAAATAGAGGCTGTTCTCAAAGTGGGAGCATACATTTTTGTTTTATTTTGTTGATGTTGGAGCTGTGCCCTGCACTTTGTGTTATTTCCATAATTTTTAAAAATTAATTAATATTTCTTTGTTTATTGATTTTAAGAGACAGGTTTGCTTTGTCTACCAGGCTAGTGTGCAGTTGTGCAGTCATAGCTTACTGCAATTTGAATTCCTGGACTCATGTGATCCTCCTGCATCAGCCTCCTGAGTAGCTAGAACTCCAGGTGCATGTCACCACATCTACTGATTTTGGGGGTTTTTTGTAGAGATACGATCTCGCTATGTTGCCTGGGCTGTGCTTGAACTCCTGGCCTCAAATGATCCTCTCACCTCAGTCTCCCAAACTGCTAGGATTATTACAGACATGAGCTGCCATGCCTTGACTTTATTTCAGTAATTCCTGTCCATGGAGAATTTTCTTGGCAGCAACTATGTACATGCTATTTAAGCTAGAAATACTGTGACCTTGCAATAAATTTGAGACAGAAGCAAATTTATCAGGAATCATAACTTGGCAAAATTTTTATGTATTGATATAAATGCATCATATGTATCTACATAGATAGATAAATAGGTAAATATCCAACTTGTACTCTTTAACATTTACAGGATAATGCAAATTGTGCATTAAATTTAACATAAAAATAAGGATAATATATTTTTTGTTTTTCTACTACATACTATGTATAGGCATTGCATTTCTTTTGTATACTTTTATTTCCATAAATTTTCATTGCAGTCCTACAAAGTAGATGGTTTTATTTCTATTTTACAGATGAGGTAAAATGTTGGTCTCAAATGCATATACACTCATGCACACACACAGTAAACGTGATTGGACTAACCAGAACATTGGCTCTAAGTTTTGATTTCTGGCCCAATGGGTTGTCTGTGAGAAGGTGTACTTAGTCTAAGGAGGGATAGGGCTGAAGTGGAAAGAGCCTGTGAATGCCTGGATGGGGAGTCTTCTGTGCTGCTAAAATTAGTCCTACCACACTCCTGCTCATGCCACCCCAATGCTGGCATTGGCCCTCTGCCTTTTCCCAGCCCCATCTCTGTTCAGTCCTGACCTGCCTTCCAGGACCTGGGACTTTATTTAATCTTCCTTTCTTTCATTTCACATCATTTTAGCTCCTAACTGCTTGTGCTTTGGTATCCTCCTAACTAGCCTCCTTGCCTCTATGTTTTCCCAGTTAAAATCCATTGTCCACACCGCTTTGAGCTTGATTCTCCTATGCAGTTGTACCCATGAATCTTTATAAACTCCGAGTTGCCTACCAGCAAGGTCTGCATTTACCAGTATGGCAGTTATTAGTGCAGACTCCTACAATGTAACCTTTAGCTGCCTTTGTATCTTTAGGTCTTGCTATTTGTCTTCACTAATCCATCTTCCTTCATGTTCTAGTGTACCCATGCTGCAGATCCAGGGGTACATTGCCCACCTCTGTTACAGCTCTCTGCTTGCCTAGGGTGAGGGAAAGGGAACAATTTGAGCTTGCTTTCTTTTTTAAACAACAGATTTTGAGTACTCATGTGGTTCAAAAATCAAACACTATAAAAAGATATTCTACCATCTTCCATTCTGTCCCCCATCTAGCTGACTTAAAATGTCATTATGAAAGTTTTGAGATACACAAAGATCAAGAAACATAAAGTCCACACAGAAACAAATGAAACCCTCCCAGCAACACTGGTGAGCCATGCAAGTTAAAACTTACAAGGGTGAATCAGAAAAGACACTGTCGACTGTGTTTCTTGGAAGTAAAATAATGGACCATAATATAGCCTCCCTCCAAACGTTAGTAGTGGGGTGGCGCCTGTGACTCAACAGAGTAGGGTGCCAGCCTCATATGTCAGAGGTGGCAGGTTCAAACCCAGCCCCAACCAAAACCTGCAAACTTTAGTAGTGACCTACGTACTGCCCCTTTCCTTGGTGTAATCCCTTTTATTAGTTTCTTATATATCCTGCCAGGGTATCTATGCACATGTAAATATATGTTCTTTTATTTATTTATTTATTTTTTGAGACAGAGCCTCAAGCTGTTGCCCTGGGTAGAGTGCTGTAGCATCACAGCTCACAGCAACCTCCAACTCTTGGGCTCAAGCAATTCTCCTGCCTCTGCCTCCCAAGTAGCTGGGACTACAGGCGCCCGCCACAACGCCCGGCTGTTTATTATTTGCAGCTGTCATTGTAGTTTGGTGGGCCCGGGGCTGGATTCGAACCTGCCAGCTCAGGTGTACGTGACTGGCGTGGCTGGTGCCTTAGCGGCTTGAGCCACAGGACCCGAGCCTAAATATATGTTCTTTTTTCCCCCCATGTTTACATGAAAGGGGGCCTGTCATACATCTCTTCTCATTGCTTTAACAAGTTAACAATAGAGCACTTTCTATTTTTTTATGTCCTCATAGTATTCCACATGTTCTTATAATTTGCTTAATTAATCACCTGTTAATAGACATCCAGGTTGTTTCCAATATTTTATTATAATTTTCCATTGCATATGTTCATGTACATCTGAGATTATTGGGTCAAAGGCAGTATGTTAGTTGTAGATCAGTGTTCTAAGAAAACCTTGTTGTCCCTACACAGAGCCCATACTCTAGGCTCGCATCAGTGTCCTTTTATATTTGTGTGCAAATTTTAGAAAAACTTATAAATAATTCCCTTTTAATTTTAGCTAACTTGATCACAAATAAAATTTCTTTCATGAGATTAATCTTCCACAAACCTACAATGTACTTAAACCTTCAGTTTTGTCCTATACTTCCTTCTCTTACACTGGCATTCTACCTTAGGACAAAAATATACTTTCCTTTTTCCATATCATTTTGACCACATAAAATTCTCTCGTGCAAAGGAAAAAATTATTTGCTCTTTTCATCTTTACCAAAAACATCCTCATAACTTTTTTTCATTATCTTTCCTATTATTATTTTTTTTCATTATCTTTCCTATTATTCCTTCCTGCCTTGTTGTATTTTTCTTCCTAAATCCCTTTGTAGATACAATCTTTAAATAACCTCTGAATGAGATAAAATTGTTCTTTTATAACACACAAAAAACTTCATGCCTTTTTACACAGTTTTTCACACCATAACCACGTCATACTTTCCTTGTACACTTTGCATTCAGAATTTCCTCTAGTAAATTTAATCACATGTATTAGAATCTTATATTTAGTAACCTTAGTTTTTTGTGAAAACCTAGTAAATGAGCAATTTAAACTGTATTTAGCTTCTCTGTGTCATATAAAATAAGATGCTGAAAATGTGTTTTAGTATTGGAACTTATTTAGAGATCTGAACATTAAATCAGTATCTATTATTTAATTTTACTTTCAGGTTTTATGTCATCAAAAAAGAGTTTTTTTTTTTTTTTGTTTGTTTGTTTTTTTGACACCATAAAGAGTTCCTTTATAAACATTTATGCCTTTTACATTCACTTAATTTACCTAATTTTAACAATTATGCTTGAATTGTTTATGAAAATTTTATGAGACATTGAACAAAACTAGCCATTATCTCAGGTTATTTTCCTGTTGATCACTCTTCCAGCATGCAAATGTTAGGTAATTGTAACCTAAAGTTGGCACT
Source organism: Loris lydekkerianus (assembly GCA_963574355.1). NCBI lineage: Eukaryota > Metazoa > Chordata > Mammalia > Primates > Lorisidae > Loris > Loris lydekkerianus. The sequence continues at coordinate 54,224 of CAUYPK010061866.1, forward strand.
CCAGGGGCTGTAAGGCACTCGTCAACATAAGGAACTAGGCCTGCTCTACTGTTATGCACATGTAGTACATGTCTGGTCTATGAAAATTAGGTCAACTTAAGGAAGTGGTCACTATAGGGAGGTGGTCAACTATGGAGGTTCTACTGTATTTTGCTGATCAGAAGACACAGCTATTTAAGCCAATAATGTTATGCTAAATCTTATTTACCAAAGATAATTTAGTTCAAAATATTAAGGGAGGTAAAAATGTTTTGTTGCATGAATACCACGTATAATGCTTAAGTTAGTGCTTTTGGTGTGCCTGTCACCAGAATAGTATTCATGATACCCAGTCAGGCAACTTTTTATTTGTCATACCCAGTAGGTAAGTCTCCCTCCCTCCTTCCCAGTTTACAGTGCCCTGTATGTCTTTTTGTACCTATGTGTTCCCATTCTTTAGCTCCCACTTATTAGTGAGAACATTATTTACCTAAGATTTATCCAACTCATGTGAATTAGGCTTCTATTCTGAATTAGGTTCTATTTTTTTTTTTTTTTTTTTTTTTTTTTTTTGAGACAGAGTCTCATTATGTACTCATCACTACACCTCAGTAGAGTGCCATGGCCTAACAGCCTCAAAGTCTTGGGCTTAAGTGATTCTCTTACCCTCAGACTCCCAAGTAGCTGGGACTACAGCCACAACACCCGGCTGTTTTGTTGTTGTAGTTGTCATCGTTTGGCAGCCCCGGGCTGGGTTTGAATTCGCCAGCTCTGGTGTATGTGGTTAGTACCCTAACCTCTGAGCTACAGGTGCTGAGCCAGGTTATTTTTTTTTGATAACATATTTGATAAGTACCTTTTTTCTTTAATCCAGTTAATTAGAGCTCTCTCTAATTAATGGAGAAATATCACTTATCCATAACACTTATGGACATATAGACTTGGCACCCAGACAGGATCAGATCTTATAGCTTCTTTAAAGATTCTTCATTTGCCAGTTTTCAAGTAGTTATTCTCCCTTCTTTGATTCTCAATTTTCTGATTACCTTGTTCCATTGCTCTAAACAGTGTTAGTCAGGCAACCCTAAATTTATACTTCCAAAGGGATGGCTCCCAGATAAAACAAGTAAATAGTTTATAAAACTTAGATCTGAACTATTATTTGCTGGAACAAAGAAAGAGTAGAGGCCTGGTTAAGACAAGATGGCTGGGATAAGCTCCTTAAACAAAGGTAAAGTTGGTTATGTAAAACTATAGCTGATGTCTTACCCATTGTAAGCATTTCTAGTAGTTTAGATACAGATAGGGAGACACTCTTACAAAGGGAGATTTCCTTTTTGGATATAAATTTGTTTTACAGAGAGTTTGGAAGAAGCTAGGTAAATGTCAGAAAGTTATACTTTGGAGACTATCTTTTCAATTTAATTTGTTGGTAATTAGATTGCCAACCTCAAAGTGGAGCCCTTTAAGTAACAGGGCAAAGAATAACCAGTAGAAACTTATTGGAACTTCCCTTGGAGGCCCATCAGTTCTGATGGCTAACATGGAAATTATTATCAGAGGGTAGCTATCCTGTTTTTAGATTTGCCAAAAATCTTTTGGGCAGTCTTTTTTCCAGTGTCATGATTGTTTGCACAAATGACGATAAATTTTTGGAAACTACTATTTTAGTATTTGGCTTATTTAGAAAAGTCCTCTGAGCAAGCCTAAATATCTTTCTAGATTGTTGGTTGTCATGGAGCTGAAACACTTTTGAACTTTGTGTAGACCAGGTGGAGCTTGTGGGGTGCTTGTTTTCATTCTTAGGAGAGTACCACTGCTTCATTTATCCATTCTGGACCTACCTGGGACTCACCAACAACCTGTGTATTTGTTGGCAGATGTCAGGTATTCCAGGGTCAGAAGTTATAAGTAAGACCCTGAATTCTTAAAAAAACTTTCGAAGGTCTTTCCTAGATTTAGGAAAATTTTAAACTGTGGTTTCAAAATCCATTTTTATGCAGGGAGTACAGGTCACTCAGGATTATCTTCTGAATTTTTAGGTGATTGTCTTATTTTTAAAAAACATTTAACTGCTTTTTTTCAGGAAAGAAAGGCAATTCAGACAAAGTTAGTAGACCATAATACTAAGGTAAAAGTAGGATAGAGGAGATTAATAGGAGTTACCTGAGTTTTACCATCTTCGTGTGAGGGATATATTGCATTTCTGGCTTTTCATTAGCTCTTTTCAGTGAATCTTCTTAAAAGCTGATTTTAGAATTGTATTGTTTCTTCGAGGCTTCTGAATGCCAATAAAAATCCTGTTCTCTCTACCTAATTTGGAAGGCTTTTAGGGTTCAAGTGTAATTCTTAGATGAACAGTCTTTCTCATCTGGAACATTACATATAATGGCTGTTGTAATTCTGAACTATCATGGGTAAGATTTTGCCACGTTTGTAAATAAGTACTGTAGCTCTCAAATTTCTTTCAGAGCCTCTTTTTATACCTAGTTCTATACCTTGTTCCTTATTTCTACCTGAGACCTCATCAGGATGGACTTTCCTATCCATGCGCCTACCAGCGTTCTGATCATATCCACTTAAGTAATCTCTAAGAAGATTTAGGCTCTATGTAGTTCTGAAGTCTTCTGAGCCCTCACCAAAATTATCCTTAATGCTCCGTTTATAGCAATGCAGCCTATTCCCAACATTTACTTCAAAACCCTCCCAGCTACTGCTCAATAATACCCAGTTCCAAAGCTGCTTCTACATTTTTAGGTATTTTGTTACAGCAATAGCCCCATTCCCAGTATTACCAATTTTCTTGGCTCATTTTCTGTAACTATAACATAAAATTAGAGGTTGGATACTTTTTTATAAACAACAGAAGTTTATTTGGCGCATAGTGTGGAGGATGGGAGGTTTGAGATAAAGAGGGTACATCTGGCAAGGGCCTTCTTCCTGGGTCATAATATGGCAGAAGGTGTCACATGATAGGAGAGTGAGTTAGAAAGGGGAAATGGAAAAACCCTCTCCGGAGGTGGCTAACCCACTTCCATAATAACCACATTAATCCATCCATAAGGACAAAGCCATCATGACCTAATCACCTCCTAATGGGTCTACCTCTTAATACTATTGCAATAGAGATTAGAGATTTTTTTTTTTTTTTTATGTTTTTTGTTTAAATCAATAGAAAACATTGTGTATTCTTATCATATACAACATGATGTCCCACAAATATATATAGACACACAGAGAGACAAACACACATTGGAGAATGATTAGCTAATTAACAAATGCAATTCCCCACATTTTTGTGTTCGGAACACATAACATCTATTCTCTTTACATCATTAACTATAGTTACTTTACAGTAGATCTTTTGAAATGTATTCCTCCTAGCTAATTGCAATTATGTATCCTTTGATTGATAATCTCCCTCCTCTCTGCCTACCCTACACTCTTACCTACCATTATACACACTACTTTGATCAACTTTTTTGGATTCCACGTGAGTGGGATCACGTAGTATTTGCCTTTCTGTGCCTAGCTTATTTCCTTTAAGATAATGTCCTCCAGATTCATCCATGTTGTCAAAAATGACTGGATTTCCATCTTTTATATGGCTGAGGTATTTAATTATGTGTATGTACCACATTTTCTTTTATCTGTTCATTCCCTGGTGGACACTTAGATCGATTCCATATCTTGGGTATTGTGAATAATGCAAATATCTGTGGGAGTACAGCTGTCTCTTTGACATACTGATTTTATTTGCTTTGTATATATACTTAGTAGTGGGATTGCTGAATCATACGACATGTAGTAGTTATATTTTTCACTTTTTGAAGATCCCCATACTGTTTTTCATAACAACTATACTAATTTACATTCCCATTAACAATGTATGGGGATTCCCCTCTCTAAGTCCTTTCCAATACTCGTTATCTTTTTGACAATAGCCCTTCTCTCATGGTGGTGAGGTGGTATCTCACTGACTTTGATTTGCATATCCCTGATTGGTGATATTGAACATTTTTTCATATTCCTGTTGGTCATTTGTGTATGTTCTTTTGAGAAATATCTATTCAGGTCATTGCAATGGCAGTTAAATTTCAACTTGACTTTTGGGGGAGACATTTAAACTATACCATCAAATTTTTTAAATCTCTTGGAAAATTAGATGTATCCCAGATAGCTTCTATCTCAATCAGAGTACTCATTCTCTATTTTTCCCTCTGATGTTATTTGTCTGTTCCATGAATGCTTTTACATTTGAAATCTCCAATCCTCAAAGAACATGGGATTTCTTGAGTACTTGCAAAGAGCAGAGGTAAGAAGACTAGCAAAAGAATTGTTGACCGGCATGACACCAGATTGCCTTACCCACTGGATGTTTCCTTTACTTTTAATGAAATTAAAATGGTTGTAGTGGAAAACCCATCAATTTATTTTCTTCATTTTAATGTCTTAAGAGACTGTGTTCTGTTTGTCTTGGTCTCTTTACATAATAGTGTTTAGCTAAAATCTGAAAGCATTAGTGCCATGGCATCATGACTCACAGCGACCTCAAACTCACACAACCCTCTTGGACTTAAGCAATTCTCTTGCCTCAGCCTTCCAAGTAGCTGGGACTACAGGCACCCTCCACAATGCCTAGCTATTTTTTTTTTTTCTAGTTGTTGTTGTTTAGCAGGCCCAGGCCAGGTTCAAAATCACCAGCCCTGGTGTATGTGGCTGGCACCCTAACCACTGAGTTATGGGTGCCGAGTCTGGTTTGCATTTTTTAAATATAAAACTAAAAAACTCAATGAATTAGTAACTTGAACAATATGTCAGAGCTTTGACTCTGAGAAACAAATACAATTCTGAAAATGTTTATGTGATGTTATCACAGAATATATTTTCTGGAGCCATCTGCCTTCCAAAGTTTATCTCCGTTGCACATGTACTGAAAAATATTTCTGCCCACACACAGGAACTATTGTTCAAAGATTTTGCTGTTGATTCATCATGCTGGCTCTCCAGGAATTATTCACACTTGAAAATTTAATTTTAAAAAATAATGCATGCATGTAAAACAGAACAAAACCAAACACAACAAAACCCCAAAACTCTGCTCTATCTGTGGTCCCTCATCCCGAAAATATGACTATTACTGGTTTCTTGTAGATCCTTCCAAAGATATTTTCTGATGTACATATATACTTGTAATATATACACACACTCAGAACTTCCAGTTCTACACATCTTACTTAACATCTCTAAGGAGATTTTTCTGGCATCAGTATATATGTCTGCACTATTCTTCTGGCTACTTACTAAAGGTGTTACATTATATAAATATTTCCTAATTTAACCAGTCTCTTATAATCTTTCTGCTATAAACTACCACTAAGAACATTCCATATGTCTGTCTGTGCATATATATATTTATAGGATACATTTCTAGATTAGAATTATGGGTTATCAGGTCTTTCGATTTTTGCCAGTCTGATAGATGACAAATGCTATATTTTGTTGTTTTAATTTGCCTGTCTTCTGTTATCATCCAGTGTTATTTTGTCTAGGTAAGAACACAAGCTCAGGGCTGCCAGGCAGGCAGGCTGGAACCTCTCATATTACTCATTATTATCATCTGCATTGCTTTTGTATTCCTTTGTCTCTGGGGGCAAAAGGGAGAAAAAAATTCTTATGGGGAAAGAAGCATTACAAATATGATAACTAAATTATACTGTTAATTAACAAATCCATTCCTTGGCTTGGTGCCTGTGGCTCAAGCGGCCAAGACACCAGCCCCATACACCTGAGCTGGCAGGTTGGAATCCAGCCTGGGCCCGCCAAACAACAATGATGGCTGCAACCAAAAAATAGCCAGCATTGTGGCCAGTGCCTGTAGTCCCAGCTACTTGGGAGGCGGAGGCAAGAGAATCACTTGCGCCAAGGAGTTGGAGGTTGCTGTGAGCTGTGATGCCAAGGCACTCTACCCAGGGTAACAGCTTGAGGCTCTGTCTCAAAGAAAAAACACAAATCCATTCCTTTTTCTCATCTCATTCTCTTTTCCTGTTCTGCTACTATCATTTTTAAAATATTTTCTTTCTATTCCTTTTATCAGTGCCTCTCACTAGCCAGAGAGACATAAACATTCCATTCTTACATCTGTCTAAACAGGTTTTATAAACAAATTGTTCTTAGAATTATTGGCTTATTTCCTTGATATACCTGAAAATTATTTCCATTCAACAACCCAGTAGAATGCCAACTCTGCGAGGACAAGGCTTTTCACTTCTGTACACCTATGTCCTGGTACAGTGTCTGATGTATGGTAGACATGCAATAATGTTCCTTTTTTCTTTAATATATAAGTACTTTTATTGTGTAAAATATACATAACAAAATTTACTATTTTAGCTATCCATTTTTAAGTGCCCAGTTTGTTAGCATTAGGCACATTTACATTTCAATTATTTTCTTTTGAATTGAGTTATTTTGTCCTTGAAAGATACCAAGAACCAGATGATCATTTAAATTCACATTACCCTTGTTTCCTCTAGATGAAGTCATAAGGAAACGTCTCCTAATTGATGGAGATGGTGCTGGAGATGATCGGAGAATTAATCTGCTGGTAAAGAGTTTCATTAAATGGTGTAACTCCGGATCCCAAGAAGAAGGGTATTTCATTTCACAGTTCTTTCAATACTAATGTCCTGATATGATTTATTTAATCTTATTTTATTTTTTGAGACAGAGTCACACTTTGTTGCCCAGACTGGAGTACTTAGGCATCAACCTAGCTCATAGCAACCTCAAACACATAGGCTCAAGTGATCCTCCTGCTTCAGCCTTTCAGTACCAGGGACCACAGGCAGCCCTGTAAGGCATGGCTTATTAAAGAAAAAAAACTTTTTTTTTAAACTTATTTGTTTTAAGTACAGACTGTGTTTCACTCTTGCTCAGACTGGTCTGGAACTCCTGAGCTAAAAGCAATCCTCCCGCCTTGGACTCTTGGAGTGCTAGGATTACAGCCATGAGCCACTGTACCTGGCCCTATGTGATTTTAGATCGTATATTAAGATTGTGTTACTATTTTAAATTTTCGTTCACCTTAAATGTCTAGAGAAGTCAACTCTTAATCAGGAATAGAGTCTTCTCTTCATAAGGTCTCCTTATGTTTACTAAAATGTGCAGAAGGCAGAGTGGTAAGAAGAAATAAAGATTAAATTCAGCCTCATTGATTTAATTACTTTTAGCAGATAAATGATAAAATATCCAGAGAAATTTTCTTCTTTGTTGATAATGAAAAGTTGCTGATGTGTGTATATGTAAATATATATATGTATTCTTAATGATTCTTTATTACATAGGACATTTTTCCTCATTTGAACTGGCTTTCTACATAAAGAAATAATTATACAGAGTGAAAAAGCTGTGAGAACAGAACTGTAAAGCCATCTTAATCAAACTGTTTTTAAAAATATTTTAAGGCTTGGCACCAGCCACGTACACCGAGGGTGGTGGGTTCAAACCCGGCCAGGACAGCTAAATAACAAAGACGACGACATCAAAAAATAGCTGGGTGTTTTGTCAGGCACCTGTAGTCCCAGCTACTTGAGAGGCTACGGCAAGAGAACCACTTAAGCCCAAGAGTTTGAGGTTGCTGTGAGCTGTGATGCGATGGTACTCTACTGAGGGCAACATAGTGAGTCTCTTTCTCAAAAAATAAATAAATAATTTGAATTTTGTTTTAAACAAGATTCAAATAATTGTTTGACTTAAGCCTGTAGTTAAAGGCAGAGTACAGATGTCTTCATACAATGACTAAGAAAATGCCATCAAGGCTACATTGAACAGTTTGATGAGAATGTTTCAGATTGTACATGAAACCAGCACATTGTACCCCTTGATTGCACTAATGTACACAGCTAAGATTTAACAATAAAAAAAAAAAAAGAATGAAGCCTGTATTGATGAAAACAAGTCCCGTCTTTGCATTTGTAATTAAAGTAGTTTATAAATTTTGAATATATTTCAAGTGTATTCCTTTCTTTTAGAAGGGAAAAAAAAATAAGACGTATATTCTATATTGTTTTAAATAAAGCACTCGATTCTCTTAGAATTTGGTATGAATTAACTAGCAAATCTTTGCTTCCATTAAAACAGCTCAACTTTGGCAACTCAGCATCTTTATTCTTTTTCTCTCTCTTTTTGATTTAGATATAGCCAGTACCAACGTATGCTGAGCACACTGTCTCAATGTGAATTTTCAATGGGCAAAACATTGTTGGTATATGATATGAATCTAAGAGAAATGGAAAATTACGAAAAAATTTACAAAGAAATAGGTAAAGTAATGTTTCTCTGTAATTTTATATTTTATAGTCTAAAGGGGACAATATCTACTGACAATTTTCTTTGATCAATGGTAAAAAATAACAATTACGATACTAATGGAAAGTATACAATAAGTGTTAGCTATAAAAATGTGTATTCTAATATGATACAGTACCTTGGGTTATAGCCATTTTTTAAAAATCCAGCATCTATTTTGTAAGCAGTGGAACTTCAATTTAGAAACATTTTAAAATTAAAAATGGACAGAGATTACTCACCTCTTCCCCCGCCTTCTTTCCCTGCCCCTTCTCCACAATAAAAAAATAAATAAATAAATAAATTAAAAAAAAAAAAAAAATGGACAGAGATTATAGTTGTTGTTATAACTACCTTTAAAAACCTTTTTATGTAGAATGCAGCATTGCTGGAGCACATGAAAAGATTGCTGAGTGCAAAAAGCAAATTCTTCAAGCAAAACGAATACGAAAAAATCGCCAAGGTAAGTATTTCAAGCTGTTTAATGTGCAAATACTTTATAATTATTATTTTTGTGCAGTTTTTAGTGTTATTAGGTAAGGTCTGTAGCCATAATTAATCTGAATTATGAAAAAGAATTAGAAGCCAAGTACATTTCTTTAAAACTATATTATTCTTTAAGATGAAGGAGGAAGAATATACTGAAAAAATATTCATACTGGATTGTATTGATTATTGTAGTATTCCTTTCCTTTTTTTTTTTTTTTAATCCAAGTATTTCTTAAGTATTAGTTTTTTACTGTCTTCAGACTCTTCTGCCTAAATAGTGTTATCGTTAATCAGCAGAAGAGGCTTATATAAGTAGACTAGATTTATGGTTTGGATTTTGTTGTTGTTGTTGTTTATTTAATGGAGCTACTTTCAAGAAAAAGGAAAGCATTTAAACCCAATGAGTTTTTATTAGGTACAAAGAAAACAAACATTTATAGGCTACCTAAATGGTCAGAAGGTTATAGATTTATTGAAATCTCTTATTTATTTATTTATTTACTTTGTCACCCTTGGTAGAGTGCTCTGGTATCATATCTTACAGCAACCTCAAACTCTAGGGCTCAAGTGATCCTCTTGCCTCAGCCTCCCAAGTAGCTGGGACTACAGGTGCCCACCACAGTGTGCAACTATTTTTTAAAGACAGGATCTTGTTCTTGCTCAGGTTGGTCTGGAGCTCCTGAGCTCAAGCAATCCACCAGCCTTGACCTCCCAGAGTGCTAGGATTAGAAACGTGAGCTCTTTAGTTTTTAAATTAGGATATGGCCTTACATAGTTTGTAAAAACTATCAAAAGTATTTTTAATAACATGGGCATTGTTCATCTTACGTTGTATACTGGAGAAAAATAAAAATAAAAAACATAATGTGGGGTGGCGCCGTAGCTCAGTGGTTAGGGCGCTGGCCACGTGCTACGGGACTGGTGGGATTGAATCCAGTCTGGGCCTACTAAACAAACAAAAAAAATCTCTCTTGGCTCTTGTTTTGCACCTGGAGCCAGCGGCGGCAGCAGCTGAGGCGGCTGCAGGAGCGGAGTGTACGCCCAGCACGTGGGGGGAAGCTGGCTACACGCCCAGCAGGCGCTCTGCAATGAGACAGTAAATGCATCCCCCGATGGATGTGAGCCATCAGTTTTCAAGGTTCTGTCTTCCTTGAAGGCTTATTTGGGACTCCTATGTAAAAACCAAGATGTTTCTGAAGATTGATTATTTTCCCCCCTGGAGAAAAGATGTTTGATTCTATATTCTTCCTTCTGGCAGAATGGGGATTCTTTACTTTTAGAAAGGGGAAGTAGGGGCGGAGACAAGATGGCTGACAGAAGCCAGCTTTCCACGGAGGCTCTCATCCTGAAGGAGAGTTAAAGGACAGAAATTTAGCAAGTAACCTGGTGGATTTGAGCTGCACCAAGAGAGAAGGTTGAAGAACGCACAGCAACCCCGCTGAGGCGAGCTGTGACCATAAGGATACAAACAAAAGGTACAAAGTCCATCACCAAGTGCATGGGAGTCCCCTCCCCCATGAGAACAGCTTGGAGTGCCCCACAAATGGGCAGAGTTCAAAGGTCCTCCCACTATACTCCACGGGAGAGACCCTCTAAAAACTGGACCTACCTCCCCTACTAGGGTGCCACAGCGTTCTCCTGCCAGGCATAAAACTGTATAAAACTATATATATTCTCTACCTGCAACTCTGAGGTCTGGACGCCTGTCCCCCAGGAGTCCAGATTCTTGGGTGATTTCTCAAGGGATGTGGACAGTGCCTAACCTGCAGCTGGTCAGTGCTGACTCTGGGGAATGGGAGCGAGGAGAGGACGGTCGGCTGAGAGACAACCACACCGGAGCAGCAGTGTCCTAAAGCATAGAGCACCAGCTGTCTTTTAGCAACAATACGGCTCACTCCTGGATATTCTGAAGCCACACCCCCTGTCTCTCTGGGCAACCAGAGGAGGCTGGGTATCTACTCAGGTGGCAAACACCACAGAACAGATCTGGGACGAAAGCGCAGGCCCCATGAGTAAAGGATTTGCCTGAGGCAGTACCGACCTGGGTGGAGTGCAGGTACTAGAAACAAACTTGTAGACCCGGGAAGTTCCCAGGGTGGGGCTGACCCAGAGGATCGCTTTACTGAGCCTAAGATGCACCCAGCCCTCAGGGGATCGTCAGCCTATAGACAAAGGAAGGCAGTAGGATAGAACTGACAGGTAACCGAATACAAACCTGCAGGCGCAAAGACAGGGCCTGAAGCGCAGGCTCTCAGAACTCAAAACAGCTTCTCTTCTGCAGGGGAATTTAGCAGGAACAGAAACAAATTCCTGCAAAGTTGTTCTGTTCTGTTCTGTCAGTAACATCAATCAGGGGTGGGGCTGGAACTGAGTGAACACCCCTCAGCCTCCATCAAGCGCCCAACATTGTCAGGCCTCACCTCCTCCTACTAGATAGAGGATAGCATAAATAGATTTCCTTGTGATTCAGGCAGGTGAAAACCCCTGGAGTACCTGTTCACTACAGGCAACTGGGTCAGCCAACTGCAGGACTATCAGTGACTGGGTGTGAAAGAGGTGCAAGGTAGGGAAGGAGACATCAACCTTTCCAGACTGATCTGTTTGCTGGGTGGCTCCTTCTGACTCCATGCAGCACTGGAGCAAGCCATATCAGAGTAGTCACCAGACCCCTGTGATCCCGTTCCCAGAGACCTCTTAAACTCTCCCACCTGAGACAGGTGCTGACTGAGACAATTGATTTGGACCTTTTGAATTGAGCCAATTGCCTGAGGACTATTCAGGTGGTGCCCTGGGTATGTGGTTGTAGGAAGGTTTGATTTTCCTTTTCCAATTGTTGCCTGTGGGGGGTGGGGTGACTTAATTGCTGGTATTTCTCCACAGCTGAGACTTCAACCCAGCGTAACTGTTTCACTAGGGTCGAATACAAAAAAGCTGAAAACAAGATAGAACCACTTAGCCCAACCACACCAAACAGGGCCCGAGTTTCTCAGGCCATAGCACTGTACAGGTCCTCAACAAAGCTCAGGGGAAAAATCAAATGGTGTAAAACAATCATGGGGCGGAATCAGTGGAAAAACTCTGGTAACGTGAATAACCAGAATAGATCAACCCCCCCAAGGAAAGATAATGGCAGATGTAACTGAAAATCCCATTCATAAACAGCTGGCTGAGATGTCAGAAATCGAATTCAGAATTTGGATTCCAAATAAGATTAATAAAATGGAGGAAAATTGGAATTAGAAATTCAAGCAGCAATTCAAAAGTCAGAATTAGAAATTTGAGGAGAAATTCAAAAGTTGTCTCAAGAATTTAACGAATTTAAAGACAAAACCACCAAATATTTTGACACACTGAAGCAAGAATTTGCAGCCCTCAAAGATCTGAAAAATACAGTAGAATCCCTCAGTA